>WBNO01007536.1:181388-207634 GCA_013400575.1 Peucedramus taeniatus | reverse complement strand
AACGGAGCGAGTGGCTCCAAGTTCGCCGAACCGAACCGAGCTCGGCCGAACGCGGCCTGCTGCTCTCGTGCCCATTAATTAACGCGGCTACACTCACTGCCTAATGAGCTCCTGCCCGACCCCGCGCTCCCGTTCGTGTCCGTGCCAGGGCCGGGCAGCCCGCGGGACGCGGCCGCAGGAGAGCCCCGAGCTGTGCGTGTTTAACGTGAGGCGGCACCACTTTCCCACGCGGCGCCTCCCTCGGCCCGGCCCGCGCCGCCCTCAGGGAGCCGAGCCGAGCTCGGCCGAACCCCGCGAGAGGCTCTGAGTCCGGCCGAACCGAGCCGAGCTCAGCCGAGCCCAGGGAGCGAGCCTGGTCCGGACACTGTGCGGCAAAGCCGCTGCCGCCTCCCGTTACACACCGGGCCGCTCACGGGCAGCCGCCGCCTCCGCGTTCGGGGCGCCAGGACGGAGAGCGGCGGCAGCGCAGTCCCCGCGTCTCCTGGGGCAGCACCGGGCTCGGATTCTCGTTCAGAGCCTCGGGCAGTGAAGTCGGGACGCCCGCACAGGTGTTTTGTGGGCCGGGGCGGGAGCGGGCGGTGCCTGTGCGGGGCCACAAAAGCAGCAGCGGCAAAGACTGTAACTCTTTCCCAGTTCCGCGGTCTGCGCGCAGAGAGCGGCGGCGCGGAGCAGGTGAGCGGTGGCGGGGCTGGGGCTGGGGGAGTCCGCGGCCGGAACCTCCCCGGGCCGGTGAATTGAAATACATCGTAGCAAATCACACGGTTTTGTGGGCGTAGGACTAGGAAATGTCTCACTGGGGAGTTTGCTGTAGTGAAGGATATGATTTGGGTGCTGAGCTTTTCAGGAGAAAATTTAAAACAGTTTTTCAAAATCGAGGTAAGACATGGAAACTGTCTCAAAGTAGGGCTTTTTTGCAACTCTTAGCAAATGAAGAGATGTCTGATTTGTGGCTGGTGTAAAAATTATCTTTCTTTTTTAAGAAGAGCTCCTTACTAATCGTCTTCTTTAGATCGAACAGTACCTTTGGAACTTCTCTTAATATGCAATTATAATGGCTGAAGTAAAGCCTAAAATCAACATGTAGTTGGATCAGGGTATTAAAGTCTAGCTAAATTCTCATATTCATTCATAAAAACTTTGCAAGAGCAATAACATTAAAAAATTCTGAAATACAGACTCTCTGCCCATATATTCTACTTAGAATGGCCATTTGGTGTAGGCAGCACTGCAGAGCTTTGCCTTATGGTAGTCACCAGCAGACAGGGACTGATGCAGTTTTACAAAGCCTTTATTTTTTTTTCTTTTTTTAGTGAAGGAATTGAAAAGCACATAGTGTGACAAAACACAGAGGATTCATGAAATATTCATTCAGTACCAAATGAAAAAGGATAAGGGGTGGGAGAAGTTACACAGGAAGTTTTTTCTTCATGTTTTTCTCGCTGGCAGCCTGGATCGGAGAGATAAAAGGGAGTATTTTGTGAAATGGCAGTGTACTGGTAGTACTTCAATTATTTGAACCCTGGTAAAATAAAGTTATTTGAGCAGGTGGTAAAACAATTAGGGAAAGCACAGATGGTGGTTAAAGGGAAGCTGGATGCTTTTTGGGGATAAGGAGGTGAAGTGGATGGAACTGTGGACAGGAATGGGCAGACAGACTGACAGACAAAGGTATTTGTGCATTGCTGCTGGTACCTACCTTAGGTTAAACACCAATTCCTAATGTGGCTCTGCTCTGGACTATTAGGGAAGCACCCTAGGAAAAGGAACATAAACAGTTGTGAGGGAGAAACCAAGGAGAAAAGCAGGTTGTGCTTGAGAAGGAACTGTTAGAAACTTAAACTCGTGCCTGAATTATGGTTCAAAGGATAATTCTGATGGTACTTCCTGACCCTAGAACCCATGTGCCCCTGGATGTTGTGTGTCTTCCAATTTTGCCAAAGTAGGAAAGAAACTTTTGGAACTGATTAGAGGCAAAATAATTATTTCCTAAGTCTTCCCAATATATTTAACTATGTAACACTTTGTATATAAATAAAAGAAATAATTCCATTAATAAGCACTTAAAGATATTAGTAATAGTTCTGTGCCCTGCATTATAATGAGGTTGTTACTGCCAGCTGTCCTTTCTACCTCCTGGCAATGTCACATGGCTCCAGATAAACCTTTTCTGTGACATGATCAGCCAAACTCCCAATATGTCTGTATTTGCTGGGCAGTTCTGAGAATTGATCCAGATGCACTGTTTATCCAGATGGTAATCCCACAGTTCTGTAAGGATCTGTAGCACAAAAGGAAGTTTATGTATGCTAGAGATGAAAGTTAAATTCTACACACGGATATTTTTCAACCGTGGCTTGTAGATATTTGGCTCTTCTGACAAGGTCCGAGAGAACTTCATCTAATCTAGGATGAAGATGTGCTTTGAGCAGGGGGTTTGACTAAATTACCTCCAGACAACTTTTCCAGGTGAAATTGTTCAGTGACTATAATCAAGCTTTGGCCATTTATTGTAAGGGCACATGGACAAGTGACCACAGCAGTTTGCAGAACAGCTCCCTAGGTCTCAATTTCCAGGTTCCTATATATGGGTCTGGGATTTTTTTTGTTTGATTTTTTTTTTTGCTTGTTTGGGTTTTTTTGGTTTTGTTTTGGTTGTTTTGTTTTGTTTTTTGTTTGTTGGTTTTTATGTGTGTGTGTGTATTTTATGTTGTGGTTTTTTTTTTGGTTGTTTTTTTTTTTTTTTAAGGAGATAGTACCTCTTCTCCAAGACATGTATCAACATCTGACTGCTTGCAGCACTTGTCCATCATGGCCTGGAAACCCTCACCAATTGTCTTTAGTTGTTCCTCTGTCATCTGGGGCTTGCGCTTGATGAGGTTGACGAGCAGTCTGAAAACAAAGCCACAAGACACAATTAATCCTGCCGGCTGTAGTCAGATTCCCTGCTTTGCAAGACACCATTCCCCCCAGGCACAGCTCATTTGAGGGGTTTTTTTTCAGGCCTAGATCAGCCCGTGCCTATTGGTGACTCCAAACTCCCAGTCTAACACAACCATCTGTTTCTTTTATGTTAGCTCAGTTACAGCTGGGTAAAAACCTAGGGACATGATCTGTATGTTGTCTTAATGAAATACATTCAAGATTCACACTGGCAGTGGGCCTACATGAAACTGGTCAGTTAAGAGAGTGATTTTAAGTGAAGAAAAAATTCTCTTTTGCCTCTTCCAAACTGCGTGATGTTATACACTGACCAGGTCAGTGCAGACACATAGTTCATCTGGTTTTCTGTGTCACTAGTGAAGCCCCAATCAGGTGACAAAACAGGATGTAGCTCCCTTCTGCACTCCCAAAGTGCCATACTTCAAAAGCTTCCCTACAGGGTATTTCTTGGAGCTTACTTGAGCTGCCCTGCTTCGCGCTCAGCCGGAGGAGCACTGCACATTTTCTCATCAAAGTTGAACATCATGGGGTCGAATGGGGGAGGCACATATTTGGTGTCTACGCCCATGGCAGTGAAACAGGGTCTCCTGTACGAGTAGAGCTCATTGCAGCACTGTGAAACCTGGTCATTGATAGGGATGCTCTCCTGTCTCTTGCACATATCTTCAATGATGATGCTCAGCTGAAAAGAAAAGATAAGGGCAAAGGTGAGTTAGATCTTCCCAAAAACACAGCAACAAGGTAATGTTTGTATCACAGTAGCATAGCTGGAAGTGGAAGCTGTTGAATGCAACACCGGCTGGGAAATGGCATGTGTTTAAAATTTAAAATATGTAGATATTCCTGGAGTAAGGCATTTCTTCATCTGCAAACAGTCTGGGCATTGGGCTACAATCAGTAGGTTTGAGGGTTTTAGGACACTATTTCACTTTCCCAAATGCAACCTGCCACAGTCTCAATTCTGGAGCTCTGGGCAACCTGGTCCAGTGGAAAGTGTCCCTGCTTATGGCAGAGTATTGGAACTGGATGATCTTTAAGGTTTCTTCCCAGGCATTCTATGGTTCTATGATTCTATGAACTCACTTTTGCTTGCTGAGGGAAAGCAAAGTTTAACTGAAATTCTCACAAGATACCATCAGATAGCTATTTAGGGCCTCACATCCATTAAAAAATGAACAGACTTGGAATTCAGATGCTTAGCGTGGTGTTTATGAAAAATCACTGTGTTTGCGATCTCATCAGAATTCAGTATTTTTGCAAACAGGAAAAATCTCCAAGAGGAGAAAGGAAAAGAATAAATCCATGCACTCACGTAGTGCTCAGAACAAGACATGCGTTTGTGCTCAGGAAGATTGCAGCACTTCTTGCCAACAGCTGTCATTTTCTTCCCAATTTCAAGCAAGGTCTCCGCTGATACCTGAGGCATTTTCTTAGTGTAGCGCACCAGAATTCTGACAAAGTCAAATCAAAATGACTGTTAGTAGAGCATTCTTCTAATTTGAGCACATCTAGCCCACTGAAGAGAAGATAGAAGTGAAGACCAGATCAATCTGCCCAAAGCAGCCAGTGTAATTCATTACACTCCAGAATATTGATCAGGAATTGCTCACCCTTTAAGGAAGTCTGCCTCGCCGTGGGTATTGAACAGCTCACAGTTGGTCTTCACAACATCCTCGGTTTCCTTGATGTGCTTGTTCAGTTCCTCTTGCTGCAAACAAGTACAAATTTATTAGTAATGTTAGAGCAGGACTTGCTGGTAACTGTCACACAAATGTAACTTCTGACCTCTTCTAAACCTAGCCAGGGTGGTGTAGGCAGGATTTGATTCCCTAGTGGGTCTGAAGTTCTAACAGAAATTTCCTTGTAAAAGGCAGCCACACTTTTCAAATTTAATTTAAATTAATTACCTGTTGGACTTATTTTCTAAACAGTAGGAGTTTATGTTTATTTGTTTAAGTCAAGTAAATATTTCAGATTATTATCAACCACAAAGGGAACATCTCTTGGCCAAAGCTTTCAGGAACTCAACCTATGCTGTGTCTTGTGTGTGACTGAGTTGTGGATCTGACCTAAGTTGAGGTGTCTCTGTGTGCTGGTCATGCAAGTTTCCATCACAATCCATGAGCAGCCATACTCAGTGTAGGCTGTGGAGCTCAGAGAATAACTGAGCTATTAATTGCCAACCTCAGGACAAGCAGAATCACATTTGAGATACAGAGGCATCAGACAGGTAGCTGAGTGAGACTAGTCTGAAATAACATCATGTGACAAATGAAATTACTCTGTGATGTGAGATAACCCTGTATCCTTGCCATGGGCCATGGACTGCTTCATCTCCCACCGGGACATCAACCTCCCCTGGAATTAGTCTCTCGAAAAGCTTTCTGCCTGCTCTTCTGTAGGAGGTTCTCAACACAATTCTTTGATGACAGGTACCAACCAAGCATTCCAGTTATCTGCAAACAAAGCTTTGCACCTACAGCGTTTCCGTAGCACTCAGCAGGGTTGTCTGTCTTGCAGCACTTATCCAGGAGTGTTTCATATCCCTTAGTAATCCTCATAATTAGCTGTGTGGAGAACTCGGGGTGCCTTCGTGAATATTCATAAACAAACCTGAAAGGCACAGAAGCAGACAGAGCTCCTGAATAATGTGCTGCTGAATGAGTGCAGGAATGACAAGGACATTTCCTCAGGTGGACAATGAGCTTGGAATGCTGTTGGCACTACTTACTCTGACAGGAAGGCATCATGGTTTGCCTCATAGCTTTTACACACTTCCTTATCTTGAATGTATTTTTCAACTAGTGAAGGAAGGTTGTCAGGTTTGTCGTCAAACTCTGCCTCCATGATGCACTTGGTCCGTTCTACAGCTGGCAGCTCGCAGCAGGGCTTGAGTTTACTTGAGAAAACATCTTGCTTAGAGCACAAAGAGGCCACCAGCTCTGACTGTAAGATTAATACATAGTATCAGACAAGCTATGAAATAATAATTTAAAGACAGATTAATTAATCTGCTCTCTCTGCTTCAGACTCTTTTCACTCAGGTCACCTATTTACTTAGCACTTTGCTAAAAAATGCTGTCTTCACACAAAGAGAAATAACTGGGGTGTGTGCAGGATGAATGGTTCCCTTCCTGATCCTAGACGCTCTGGGAACCCAAATTCTGGAAAGCCAGGGCACATCACTGAGTGCTCTGTCACAAGGATGCCTGATGGATCTTGTCAGTCCTGACAAGATGCCCAGCTCTGATAGAGGACAAAGTGTGGTATAACCCCAGAGCACTGAAACCAGCTGGTTCAACAAGTGTGTCCAAGCTTCAGTCAGCCAGGCAATATTGAAATCATCTCACTATTGCAGAGGTTTGTTAATCTGTTCTCTGGCATTCATTTGCCCTACAGGAAAGCTGGATTAGCTGCTCAACAGGAGGAAAAATTGCAGCCTTTTTGCCTCTGTTTTTTTTTTTTTTTCCCTTTATTTATGATTGGGTTGAAGTGAATAAATACCATCAAACAACCTTCCTGATAAATGTTCTGATTTTGGCCAAACACGTTGCATAAAGTGTAAGCAATGGCTTCTTGTCCTCATGATTAGACAGAACTAGATCTGGAGTTGGGCTGAAACCTACTTCCAGTAAGAGTCAACTGTGCTGATCCTGAGCTTTTCAGTGCTTGAGCGTAGCTGCACGAATTACTATCTTTTTAAGCATTTTTCAAATATGTAAACATTGTTTTAAAACAGTGAGCTCACCCAGTCATCCATGCATTCTATCATGTCCCCATCACAGCACTCTTTGTAGACATCCTTCACATCGTGGACCATCTTAACAAGTTCTGCAAATGGAGCCTTGGGGTATTTCTGGCTCATACGAACAAGTTTACTGGGTAGAAAAGGAGAAAAATACACTTATTTTAAAGCACTGTAGGGAACAGAAACCTTGCAAGTCACTAACACATGATAAGATGGGTCAGGGTTATTTCAAGAAAATACTCATTCTTCTTATCTAATTTCTCATGGCTAAAGAAAAAAGGCTATCAACATCTGCACCAGTAAAGCCAGAAAGGAACAAGTCTGTGTTTTTTCTGTTCTGTCTGAACTGTAAGAATCACTCCCTAGTATTCCCCATCAATCTTGAGCAACTGGAAAGCACTCTAGATTACTTGGCACAGGTAGATATAGTCCTGATTATACCTTTAAATGCAAGCTGACTATGTCTGTCAGATAATGCTACTCAATGTTAGTGTATCAGACTGGCCACAGAATGAAAGCATCGCTCTGTGCCCAGACAGGTGATCCAGTTATTAAATTGTAAAAGATTTTCTTTATCTTACAAACAAATGTTTTAACAACTGTGATTCTGCCAAGCCTGACACATTGGTTGGCTTAAGGTTTGAACTAGCACCGTAGTCTGCTGATTAGTGGTGTCCATCACTGAAAGCTGTAGGCACTGGGGTACAGCTATGGCAAAAGTGTGGATTAAACACACTGTGATCTCTGGTTCTGACGGACACTCCAACAGTTAATTCTCCATCCTCTGGACTGGCTCCAGAGATGGTTTAATTGCTCTGCAACTCTCATAGCTGAGCTTTTCCTAGGTCTCTCTCACAGGTTGACAAGTCTATTTTATCAAACAAAGTGATTGGAACTTACCTTGCTTGGAAAGTCCTCTCACCATACTTGTCAAGGACTCTACATCCGTGCTGCTGCTTCACATCTATCTTCTTGGCTCTTTCCTTGATGAGAACTGCCTGTGGTAACAAGACACACATTGTCACATTCAACTGATTACATCCAATGGATAGGATTAATCCTGGCCTGTCTCTCCAAGTTCCGCATGCAAAGTTTTGCATGAACAGGAAAAATCCTGTTTCTCCCTCAGTTGCTTAGTGTTCATCCACAGAGACAAAGTTGCTGTACCTTTGCATCCAAGCAAGAGCCAATATCACTCTCTGGGCAACAGGTTTTCAGTGCATTTTCATACTCAGCAGCCAGACCCAGGATCGCTGGGGCGTGCAAGAAGGGGTTTCTTCTTGCAACAGTGTAGACGAAACTAGAACGAAAAGGAAAGCCTTGGTTCCGTGTTCCAGTGACAACAGCAAGTGGCCTTAAACCTCTTGCAGCCTCTCTAACTTTTTTCTAGTTCAGAAATCTACTTTAGAAATTCAGTTTGGTAATCTGCTTTTGAGACATAATTCCTGCTGATGGGAAATGCTCTGCTAAATCTCTTTTTAAGGTCTCTCACATTCTTCCCAAGGCCGGACTCAGTAACTGTGAGTGAAGGGTGAACTCCTGGTGTTGTCAACCATCTGGTTTGACATGCATCTGCTTTTTTAAAATGTGTTGTCAAATATTCGAAAATTCTGATTTTCAGTGTAGAAAAATTGCTCTATGGCCCTTTCACCAAGATTTTATTGCCAATTTTTATTCTTTTCACTGTTACCTTTCTTCATTCTTTCCAGTTACACCAAGAGTAGTGGGAAGCTGGAGCAAGTTATTAAATCAATATTGGAAACAGTGAGAGTTTTCAGCAGGTTTAGGGAAGAAAAGTCATCTAAGATTTATAAAATGCGACCCTTTACCCCTGTTTGGAATGCAAAAACCTGCTCTCGCATGAAATGAGAAAATGTGGTCAGGATAAGCAAGTACAAGTGGCCATTTTCCTTACTTTCCCAGGAGCTGCACCCGGTGGTCCTTGTACTCGTTACAGATCACATCAGCAGGTGGTCTCTGGTAGGGTGGGATGAAGTCTGGCTGCTGAACTTTGAAGGACAGGAAGCACTGGTTTCTCTCGGGATCAGCTTTGCCACAGCAGTCAGCCATGTCCCCGTATGAGTCGCGGAGCTTCTCAACTTGGCAGATTTCATCCAAGAAAATGGAGGGCTGTGAAGGGAGATGCCAGGGGTCAGAACTAGTGTTTATATATAGACAGTGCAATGTAATGTCTCTTTATCTGCAAAAAAAAAGCCAGGCTGAATAGTAAATACATTTGTACTAAATAAGATTTAGACCATAAATCAAAATAATCTACTGGTTTTCAAGAATTCTATAAAGTTTTATTTTATGTAGTCTGATATGAAAACACTTCTAATGCTTTACTGAAAAAAAGTTAATTATAATTTAAGATACTCTGTGCGAGACAGTGATCTCCTTTGTAATCTGACTCAATTTGTAATCTGACTAAACTGAATTTTCAGATGAATTGAAGTGGGATTTGATGAAAACCTTTAGGGAGAACTAATGTCTAGCTGAAAGTGTTAGATGTCCAGGGATCCTAAATACCTGCAAACTTCTTTTGTTACCTGATTTTAGAGGAAGTTTTTTAAACCCTCATAATCTAAGTGCCTTAAATTAGCATACACACCTTTTCAAGTCACCCCAGTGTGAAAATCCACAGCTTGGGTCACTTTAATACCTAGAATTAGGCCTGTACTTCACAGCTGGGGTTTTGTACCAAGTGCTAACATTTATTTTCAGGCAATGCTAAGCTGAATGTGCCAAAGCGTGGTATTTGTTCTCCAACATGTGGCTCCATGGATCATTTAGGTACTTCTTAAAGGCAGGGGTTTAGAACTTGACAAAACCAAATTCTTTGTTTAAGCACTGAAATCTGAGTGTTGGCCTGTGACAACAGCCAGACCCAAAAGGTTCAGGTGTAAGTCCTCAAGGAGGGTGATCCTGGCAGCTGCACAGAGCAAGGAGAAATACAGTAGTGAAGGATTCACTGCCTACCAGTGGTTTTGAGCACTCGGGAGCATCCTCATTGGCCACACACTTATGTGCCAAATCAACCACATCCTTCACCAGCTTAGACAGTCCATCGTAAGAACATCTCTGGAGGTACTGGGCAAATGTGATCATGGCACTGAAACACAAAACACAGTTTGGAATATGAGACTGAGAAACATCAGGCAATATTTTCAAAGGTGCCTCTGAATTAAACTAGTTTGTTCAAATGACGTGCACAAAGGTTAAGCAGGACCATGCAGAGCATAGTGCCAGATCCCACATCTGTCTTGTTCTCTCCTCCTTTCTGAACATGTTTTAACCTTCCCAATAACCTTTTTACGTTCCCAATAAAAGAAGTCTTGAATATTAAATTATAAAGAAACCAGAAAAGACTGTAATTGGAATTTTCTGTTGCTTTTACCAGCAAACTCATAAATGCCATGACCGAAGCTGGATTTGGCCACTGTTACAAATTATGATCTTAAGGCTGCCTTCAGGGCCCTCTGTCTTTCCCAAAACCAGTTTCAAATGGAAATCACTGAATTGTCTCAGAAAACATGTCACAGGTTTGTTTTTTGAGGTTGGTGGTTTGTTTGTGGTTTTTTCTGGCAATGTTGTATATGTAGCATAATTTCTCTTCATTCTAGGGATATCAAACCTGTATTCATCATGCCTCTTTTATTTTCAGAGAAGGAACAGAGGCTTTTTCACAAGGCTTGCAAGGAGTTCTTCTCCCAGAGAGCAAGCAAGTCATTGTGACGTTTGCAGGTCTTAAAATATTTCTAGGTTTTGCAGTAACAGTAAGGGGCTAAGTCAGTGTTTCAGTGAGACATACACACTCCCTGTGAGCTCATACAGCGTATCTTACTTTCCCTTTTTGGTACAATATCACGAGAGACCCAAAAAAAAAGCAGAAGGTGGAAGCTGAACGTTCACTTACACTGCCTTAAATGTCTCTTCCTTCAAGTCGTTGAAGCGGTGAGCAATGGGACTCTTGTGGTCTAGGAAGGAAAACAAAGGGAGCAGTGATGGTCACTGTCACACTGACTGTGCTGGACCCTGAGAAATACATTCAGGGCACCACAGGCCAGACTTTCACAATGTTCAGCATTCACCTGACTTGTACCCTTAAGAACTTGAACTCTTTATTTTTCATTTATCTACAGATACCTAACTCTTAGGTTTGCTTGTCTTCCTGAGGGAAACCAAGCCTGTTATTTTTATGATCCTAATAGAATATTTACCTCTGTAAGTAGTTACTTAATTCAGATACTCAAAATTACTGTTGGGACTTACTATTTAGGGTTAGCAAATGTGTCCTTTGGGTAACCACCACCCCCAAACACTGCAAATAAAGCAGTGCAGCTGCAGTCTGATTAGAGCAAAACTTCTTCTTCTGAACACTAAGTTATTAACTTGTCAAAAGACAGAACTTCCAAAAGCACAGTGCAGCTGCTTTTTCCATGCTGGAAAGGAACAGATCCTGATTCACTGACATCTGTTCATGCACCACACAAATGTTGCAGAGGGATGGGACCACACCAACTTGCCCAGTTCAGTTGTTCTGACTGTCCTACCCATCTCCTCACTGTCTCTTAAATTAAAAAGTTTCTTTTCAAGTCAATCCCATTTTTCTGTTCAATATGGATCAGGCTCCACAAATTGTTCATGAAACTGTATTAAAGACATTAAATTGATAGAACAAAGACTTCCAAGAGAACAAATTAGTCCTTTCTTACCTGCATCTCGTGCAGATCTTTGCAGATTCCTGGATCTGGCAGAACTCAGGAGAAAAATAAATGAAATTAACGTTAACCACTTCATGGTTTCAGATTATGATGTGAGCAAAATTGCTCAAAAATGCTAGGAAGATTGAAGGAAGAGTGTTTGCTTATATGCTCTTCACTACCTGTGCTTGTAAAATATTAACCCTTGAGCTGGCATTTGTAGATTGCCATTTGGCCTGAAGATTACAAAACTTCAGCTGCCCTTGACAAAAACTAATTTGATATTAGTTATTTATTCTGTGTTGCTACTCTGGGCCTTTTCGTCCTGAAGAGGTTTAACCTCCCAGCACCCAAAAAAGATAAAGTTTTGCGTAAATTTCCTTATCAAATGACAAACAAGGAGTTCAAGGCATCAGGCAAAAAAATCATCAGGGCTAATCCCATATCCTTTTTTTTTGCTGCTATTTGTTCAGAAACAAAGCATGTTGGTATTTTATAGCAACAGCTCACCAAAAGAGGACTCAGTCCACTTGAAATTAGAGAATTTTAATTTAAAATCACTTTATTAAGATGAGATGGCTTATCTAGACATCTATGGCTGATTTGAGCACCTGAATTTATTAGGTCCTGCTCTGGTTTTCCGTGGCTACTGCTGTTTACTGATATCCAGAAAACAGCCAAATGCATGGGTAAACATGTGCAAGAGCGGTCATTCCAGAATTTTTGCAATTTCTCATTTGTACTGACATCCTCCCAAGAATAATCTCTTAATTAAATGTTGCTCTCATCTCTGAAAAATTTTCCATTATTAGTCAGTAACTTAGGAGATCAGACACAGTAAAAATTTGCAATTTGTACAGAGCCCCAGGACATGGAATAAAATCAAAATTACTTTTCTAGGACACCCAGTGAGATGCTTCAAAAATCCCCAAACAAGTACAAGGCTGGATCCTTGCTGAGTGCAAAGTGATGTAGCTTCCCAGTGGGAGATATTACGATTTATTTTCATTCATGTCCCCAGTGTGTTGATATCAACCCACGCAACTGGAGGTTGTGTGCCTGCAACTCTGCTTTATGAGCACCCATGTAGTAGCATGTGGTCTCCAAACTCTTCCTTAGTCTTTAAGATTCCCTTTTTTCACTCTGTTTTTCTTCCTCAGGTGGGCAGTTTTGCCATGACTGTGTATTATTCCTAATGGAAATAGTAAGAACAATTCCATGATCAGTTTTCTGGAAATTTGACTAAGTACATGCATACTACTTCCTTTTGTTTCTGAGTGTAAGCCTTTAAATCATTTGAAATAAAGCAAGGGACATGTCTAAGCTCAAAATACTTGCAGGCAGTTTTCATTCAGGAAAATGCCTAGGCAATGCATCTTGTGTTCCAGAAAGGTTGTTCTTTTCTCCAGGAATAACCACATAAAACTGAGATGAGTTCACAGAATAGTTTGATACAATGAAATTTCTACAGGCTGCTGCTGTTGCAAAAAATTTTTGCATTTTCCTGAGTCTGCTCCTGATATTTTTGTAGTTAAAAGGCAGCATTCTGTTAGTGATTTAAATTAATAAGGCTCTATTTTGGGAATTAAAAGGTTATTTGGATAACTCTTACATGAAGGATGGTGCAGGAAGGCCAGGTTTGGCAGAAAAGCAATGTTAGAAATGTCATCGTGTTAGATACTGGGATTGTTTTCAGATGGCTGTAGCAAAATCCCACATTTCTGGAGAATTCTGGGAATTGATGAACAATCTGGATCTTTCAGACCTGTGCTGCTTTAGCCTAACAAAATCTGGGGAAACAACTTGTTAATTAAATTGTAATTATTTTAGTGACCATATCCCTCTGTCAGAGAAGGACCATCTCCTTTCAGATCTTAAGAGAGCATTCAGTAGGACAGAAACACACGTTTAGGTATTTTGTGGATAACTATAAGGTGGTAAAAAACTATGGTGTTGGTGAATGATGTCTTAGAACAGCTCTTGAGATGGTCTCAGGCTGTACCAAAGAAGTCTCCAGAAAACTACAGCTAAGGGCTGGGAGGGCAAAGCTGAAATTCAGCACCATGATTGCAGTGTTGCATCTTGAAAGCTCTCTGGAATTTTCCCCTGCAGCATTGTGCAGTGTTAGCAAGAACACTCCTGGTGCCCTGGAGTTAATATGTAAGTTTGGAATACAGGGTCCATGTTTATTTCTAGATATCTTCTGTTGTCTGTCCTGTACTTCATGCCAATGGTTCATATAACTGCTGAGAGCTGAACTCCAATGCTCATGTTTGTTTAACAATATTAAATATTATACTGAGTTTCCTGTTGCTCAGTGCTTTCATACTGCATTGAGTTCACTCCAACAAAATTGTCCTGGTATTAGAAAAAGGCATTTTAGGATGATCCATTTTCACACTCATTTATGTCTACAGTTACAGATGATAACTATTTTTATTCCAGGTGTGGGGAACCAAAGGACAATAATTCCAAGAGTAATTGACCTGGAAGTAAAAAGGATGTATACTTTTAAAATATTTCATCATACCAGCCTGTTCAAAGTGGAAGAATAGAAACAAAGTGGACTGAGATGTACTAATATGGCATGAGGCTCTTGAGAAAAAAATGTGATGTACCATAAGAGCAACTGTCAGAGCCCTTTTGGGAAGTAAGTACTTTTCAAAGTAATCTGTCAGAACCCAAAGGACATGAAGAAACCTTTTACTTTTGTGACCCTCAATTTTATTTACTGCTGTTTCTTCCTTTTTTCAAGACCTATAGTTCTGTTTGTGGGACTGGACCATGAGACACACACCAAACTTAGAGACAGACATTCCTGTGCCAGTAGCCGCAGTGAGTAGCTATTTTTTAATAACTGTAATGATCAGTATATTTCTAAATAAATGTCTCTAACTCTATATGTCTGTAGCTCTGGACACAAGGACAGGTATCAGGTATTACTTTTTTTTCCAGCTCTGGTGCAGGATGTTTGCCATTCTTATCACTGATGTCTGGCTCCTGTGTAGGACGAGTCAAACATCTCAGATATATGGCTTTTGTTTGAACAGAGATGGGCTCATGGATACAAGACAAACATAAAGACAGAAGGTGTTTGGTCACTGTGGCAGAACAGGCAGAGGCCTGTTCAGGTGTAGCTAATAGCATTCCATGTCAGGTGTATCTTATGGGGATATCATCAGTGAGTTCTGATACTCAGCTGTTCATCTTCTGGCATCAGCCACCCACCTGCAGTGCTAGTGACTTCTTGATCATTCAAATAAAGATTTTTGAATCGACAAGAATGACTGTTTTTGGTGATCCTGTACACTTGATCCCTAGGCCATTCCAGCATCCATACCCCTTTGTCTCACAAGTCCACAATGTAGTGATGTAGCTCTTTTCCTTATTAATTACCATTTGCCAACGTCATTCTTTGGCAGCAGGAACAAGAACGGCTTTGCTTTGCCTATTAAGCATTCGATTGCCTGAATGTATCCAAATACAGAGTCTTCAGTGCTTTTTGAGGGTATCAATTCTGAGACTTCTCAGAACTTGTCTCTTCTTTCCATGTCCCTATGCCTTCTTTCTCTGCCAGTTCAAGTAGGTAATCCACCAGATAGCTGAGTATTGGCTTCATCTATGATCTATTTCTAAGGTTCCTCAACAAAAGTCAGTCTTATATCTTGGTATGGGTGTATCTAAATTTCGTATTTAAATACGAAATAGATGTGGGAAAGAAATACCCAAGGTGCAGCATTGCTCTGTTCAAGAAGTCCTTCTCAGGAAGATTTTTTTTCTTCGGTGTTTCTTATAATGCCTTTGATAATTGTCTCTGGAACTGAAATCATTGCGGTGCTGTGATTGATGTTTGGCTCATGATAGGACTATCAGTGGAGATCTATCTTCTTCCTCTTACATAAGTCCCGGAGACCTTTGGAATCCAGTACATTCACTTGTGCCCTAGAAACATTTGGCACTCAGTTTCCAATTTCTGTGCTGCTCTGCTATGCTACCTGATGGCCTTTGGCAGGAGAGAAGAACCATTTAATGTGGTACAGTCAAGAGCCAAAGCTGAAAGCTTTTTGGCAAGAGCTTGTTAATATTTCTTTCCTAAGTTTGATGTGCTTTAGCAATAGAAGAAATAATGAAAACTTTTGAGGAACAGCAGGGAAATGTTTGGAGCATCTTTTTGTTTTGAATTTCTGTAGGCCATTGACCTGTAACCTTCAATTTTTATAAAAAATATGGCTACAAACTTTTTTGTAACAGTAAGCAGGTGTATTTGCTAAAATCAGAAACAAAGCATGTGTAAAATGAACTAATGATTCTTGGAGCCACTGGGTTTGCTCTCAACTTGAAGTTTTGAGTTGAAAAAAATCCTGTATGTCTAGAGGGGCTGTAGGACTTGTGGAAAATTTCTGCCATTCTGCAGCTGCCCCCCACAATGTTACTGCATCACCTGGCAGTGCTGACACTCTTACTTGCCTTATTTTTCACTTAGTTTCACATAGTTTCATTCATAAACTTAGGGTTTTCCCATTCTGGCCTAAAAACTGCTAAGCTGGTAAATATTTTCTCCTTCATGTCCATCTCCATAGAAACAGAATCTGTGTTACTGCTATAATTGTTCTCTTGTGCTGTTTCTTCTGTTGGGACCTTGGGGTTTTTTTTGTTGGCTTCTTTTGTGGGAAGATCCTAGTTCATCTATTTAAGACAACTTGTAAATGTTCAAGTGTTAAGGAGATAAAGGGAGTGATTCTTTTCTCAGCCTTCCCTCTATTTCTGAGCAAACAAATTAAGATAAAGCCCTCACAACTTTGAAAAATGAAAATATACATTTTAAATGAAGTCCTGGAGCAATAATAGCATTTTCCACCTCAAATATCCCCTACTGCCTTTGGAATTTCTTTGACTGAGAGTCAGGGCCTCAGGTGGCACCTCAGCAGGAGAAGAAAGTTTTGTAGAGCCATTTTTAGGTCCTTGTTACTGGAGCAGGCAGTTTTATTACCTGGCACTTGTCGCCCTGATTTTCTCAAGTTTTACCAAGCCTTCTGATGTTTGCATTTCTGCACAGAACTTTCTCACACACTTTATGTAAATAACTTATTGGTGTTCATTCCTTTATGGGGTTCGAGATACCTGATGGACTCTTGGGTTGCCCAGTGACATTGAGGAGGTGGCACTGTGACCCTCCAATGACACTGGCATTTTAGAAAGATACATATATATATATATATATGGAGTCAGATTTTTTAATAAAGAGTTTTTTAGTTTGCTTTGAACAGAACTGCTGCCGTGTCGTTTGTGTGTCGCCCCACGGTGACAGACACTGCCGTTTACTTGCTGACATAAAAAGATAGTCCACTTCTGCATAATATGCTGCAATTACAAATTCTGAGGCTCCATGAATGAAATGTGAAGCATCCTCTCCCCACAAGTGAAATCCAAAGGCACAGTGAAATATTTCCACATTCTGCTTTAGCCTGTGAAGCAAAGTTCAGTTAGTCAAATCCAAGTATTTCTTGGATTCTTTCTGTATTTTTCTGTTGAAAAATCAATTGTTTTTCAAGCAGCATTCAACCAGACCACATTTATTAGGTGAACTCTGGCTTGTAGTTCCAGGTTCAGTGGTTACTTCAATGTGAATCACATTGCCAATGATATTACAGGATGTCATGATCTCAGAAGAGAACTGGATTTGCAGAAGCAACAAAATATTGTCTTTCTTCAGGTTGCTGTTTTCCTTCCCATGTTCTCCTTTACCTGGATTTGTTGCACTATGACTTGTAATACTAGAAACTTGGGATTACCACAGTTAAGGAAGTGAGTACAAAGAATAGAAGACTGAGGAAATGTTGCTTGGTTTATTTGTTTGTTTTTCTTTAGAGTGGTGCTTATAAACTCTGATTTTCAAAGGAGTGAATAACTGGGGTTTGAAATTTAGTCTCTCTGAATTTGGGGTCCTTCAGGAAGACCTGATTTTAGAAGAAAGGTTCCTCAGTACATTCCCAGAATCAGAAAAATTTCATCAGAGACCAAAAACTCCGATTGAGCTTAGCAAAGACCTGTATGTTTAATGTGCTTTTCTTATATAAGTTATCAAAAGATTGGTCCATACATCAGAGGAACTAAAGAGATCTATCAGGCAGATCTGTGGCTGTACAAAGCCTGAGTAGCTGTGATGTTTGGTTGGGTTTTTTTAAATTTGAACACTAAACTGAGTATCCTTCTTAAGCCATGCAAAGAAATATTAACAAACTCTTTGCACATGAAGCTTTTGGTGTTGTCTTTTGGATCAATTAGGCAGAGGCTACACTCCCAAGGGCATTCCTCTGTGGTGCCCTCCAACCCCATGCTGACAGTCCTTGACATTTGCTTTCTACCCAAAGGCCTTTTCTGCTCATACCAACAGCACTTCAGTATTGCCAGTCAGGCATATCCACAGCCTATCTGCAGGTCTCAAAAATAACTCAGGAAATTCAATTATAACAATTAATGTAGTAGTGTCCTTCTCTGGCACCTTCAGTTCAGTGTGAACTTGGGTTTCTGACTTTGCTCCTTGACTCTGAGTGCTGCAAACACAGAGTGGGTATCCAGGCACTGGAGCTATTTCCAGTGCAGAGGCTTAAGGCTTCTCTTAAAGTCAGTGCAGATCTAAGCAGATTCTTGGCTCCCTGAACTGGGAGATAGGAAGCTGAGCAACTTATGTGTAGAACCCAGTTTCTCCCAGTTCCTACAGGCAGAGAGGACAGCCTGGTGCTAAGTCATGACTGAGGACACTGTTCCTGGTGAGCCCAGAAAGCCTGAAAATGCTGAGAGTCTGATAGGAACACAAGTCTCATGTTTTCTGAGGTCGTGCTGCATTGTTGAGCACTGCAGCCTCTTTGGTTCAAGGAGGAGTTTTGGGATGGATCCTTTGACATCCCAAATTACAAATGTTCTTGCATCACTTGACAGAAATCTCTCAAGTACAGAGCTGCAGGTTTGTCAGAGCCAATATGGAATCATAACTGTGGATTTTATCAGTTTATCTGTACTCTGATGTTTCCAGTGAAACATTTTGGATTCAGCTTTACTGGTGCACTTGCCAGTGCTGGGTTATTGGTTGGATTTGATGATCTGAAGGGACCACTTTGGTCAGACACAATTTGCCCTCAGTGAAGCTGTGATGGCTGTCCTGGATCACTTCTCTGTCTTGCATGTGCCTCAACATTGCTTCCATTAAGATCTGTTCCAAGGTCTTCCCTGGCACAGAGGTAAGGCTCACTGGTCTGTAGTTCCATGGCTCTTGCTTTCTACCCCTCTTATAATAAGTTTCCCTTTTCCCAGTCACTGGGGACTTCACCTGATGGCTGTGACTGTTCCAAGATCATGGAGAGTGGCTTAGAGACCACAGGAGTCAGTTCCCCCAGGACCTTGGGATGTGTGCCATCAGAGACTCATGTATATAGTGTTCCATGTCATTCCCATTATCCCACTCTCACAAAACAAATTCCACTGACATGGGCTTAGGTTATTTTGCCTGTCCACCCACAAGAAGAAAACTTCACACTCAAGCTGGTCATGAAATTCAATCCAGAACAGCCTAACATCAGAATTAAAAATTATTGTGTGGAGAAGTTGAAATTGAGACTAGGCTTGCCAAGGAACTTGTGTATTATTTAGTTAGTTTTCAAAGAAAAGCAAGATTATTTTATTTGATTCTTTGTTATCAGCTAGGCAACCGATCTGCTTCCCCTTCTGAAAGGAAAATAATTTTCCCTTCCTGCTTTTAGTATATAACTGCACTTCAGGCTGAGAAAGGACTGATTTAAAGCGAGACAAAGGAGAGATTCCTGTTTCTTGGGCACTGATATTGCTTAAGGAGCTTTTTGGCAACTCATTAAGGTTACCAAGTCCTCTCTGCAGGATTTTGAAATATATTCAGCATTGACCTAATTCTGGTCAGGTCAAAGTCAGTGCCAAAACTTGCCTGACTTTGCTGCAAAGCGAGCTCGATAAAACGGAGATTGTATCTTGGATCTTTCCACGCAGACTTTCAACCCTCCCTACAATATTTTAAGGAAGTTATTTCACACCCAATCAAGAAATGTTTTTAGATTGGTTAGTGGACGAGTAGGAAATGTACCTGCAAAAGCAGGTCTAGCTCAGGTAATATCAAGATTACTCTAAAAATGATGTTCAAGCCTAATCTTTTCCTAAAAGAGAGCTCTGATGGGAAAGCTACGGTGTGATCTGAATGAACAGATATCAGCATTCCATAGGAACTAGCCCGATGAAGCAGTTTTCAAGCTCTCAGGCAGGAGAAATCTGCCACCTACTGTTAACAAAACTATTTGCAGAAGACCTCAAAACTGAGAAAAATTTAATGTTCTTGTGGGCAAAGGAAGTGACAATCATAGAGATTTGCCACAATGATGTGTCTAAAAAAGAGATCAGCCCTCACTGGGGTTGGATTAATAATGGAGAGAAAACCTGGCTTGTTGATTATTAATGATGTGTGATTTATTTGGTGCTCTTATTGCAAATTATTTGTGTAGCGCTTATAGAGGCACTTTTCTTAAGGAATGTTTGCATTGTCCTTATGGGAGCCTTTTTAAATTAAAGAAATGCATCAGAAATATAGAATGTGAGAAGTTCCTTAAGATGTGAGGTAATGCTGATAAAGCACTCCAAAAACTCTGGACAGCTTTTCTGGCTCGTGACAGTCGCTGTCTAACAAAGAGATATGCAGGATTTTGAATTAGGGTACATAAATGTTACATGCAAAGTGCTTTGCTGAATTCAAGTTTAAAACTCACTGAAATTAGGCAACATTTAAGAGATGTGGTGTACAGGGAGAGACTGTAGTGATGCCTGAAGGTAAGCTTGGGAATTTGTATTCAAACTGAGTTCTGAAATACAGAGTTAAGTATTGGAAATTAATATATTGTCTATAATTGAAAATTACACACTTGAGAAAACTGAGCTGAAGCTGTGCATCAAAATTCATGAATGAGAATAAAAGATCCAGATTTACCTTTCAAGACACGCATAGGCTCACTTACCAGACAGTTATAAGTTTGATATTTGAGATATTTTCTCATTAAAAAAGTATAAATGAACTCAGAGTCATAAAGAAGAAAGTAAGAGAATGGGAAGTGACAAAAAGAAAATTCACCCCACCAGCAATTTTTCTCTTTATTAAAAAGGTCTCTAATTGAGGAACACAGAGCTATTCAAGGCAGCTCCTAACTTTGTAACTAGATAGCAATAGAGTCAATGGCATTGTAAATACAGACACAGAAGTGCTTGTTTATCCTGCTGGAAATAAATGACACACACAAAAAAAAAAATCACTTCGTATTTACGTCAAATAAAAAAAAAAAAAACAACCCAGGACATACATATTTAAAAATCAAATGCTTTAGTAAAAATTTCCAAAGCATTGGAAAGAATTGAAATTAGACTGGTTTTAGCTGCAGGTGTGTAGCTGGCTTTTAGCTCCACCTACTGAGTCCAACTGAAATAACAGAAACATTGAGATCTGTTTTTAAAACACCCTGTCCTAAGGGCCCCTAAAGCAGAGCAGGAACCCACAATAGGCAGCCAATAACTGAAACAGCACAGAGTGAACAAGTGAGAGCAGGTTCTGTTTGAAAGGCTCCTTGGGACCTTGGGGGTTAGGGAATTTTAGAGAAATTGTAGACAGTTTTTCTAGTTCTAATTTGAACTCTAAAAATGTTCTTTTTCTTCCACTTCAAGTGCCTTTCTGAGATATCAAAGGCATTTCTTATGCTGCCTTCACTGAATCCAAGGTCTAACCGAGTTTTACATGGAGATTCCCACTCCCTTCTTTATCCAGAGATAAAACTACCCTGGGAGGATAAATGTTTTCAAAGCACACTGTATATGAGGATAGAAAAAACAGCCTGAGCCTTGTTGTTCTGCATGCCAGCAGAAGGCTGTTTGCATTGAGATCTTCCAAGCTGCTCCAGGAGAAGCCGTTTCAAGGACTAATTTCAGAACTAATCAATTGTTTGCTTAAAAAAGTGGTTACTATAGAAATTATCATTATGGATTGGCTGAACCCAGGCAAAACACAAAGTGTAAAATATGTTGATCCTTCTAGCTGACTCCTGTGCAGCACACAGCTGCTGCTGCCTTAAATGTCAGCAATTAAAAAAAAAACCCCAAAACAACCAGCAACATTAATTTGACAAATAAACTTTAATATTCAAATATAGGTGATGTGGCTTTGGCTTGAGAGATCTTATTTACAGTTTTGGATTACAGATCCATTATACATGAAATACACAAAAAATACACTTTATCTTTTGATTTGTCTTGTTTTATGTTACCCATGACCACACTTGAAGAGAGTGAGAAAGACTCCAGAATGTTGTCTAGATGCCCTTTGCCTCTATTTGCCATGGTGTTTTTCAGTTTTATACTCACAAAGGATAATAATTTTGAAAGTTTATAAAGCAAATTAAGAGCCTGAAAGACACTTTTGGAATAATTTATGCATGTTAAAATGTAAGGCTCACAGAGTACTAGTGCATTTTAGGATTTCAAGTGCTTAAGTCATTTCTCAACTAAGGACTCCCAAAGTACTAAATGTATTACAGCACAAATGTTTTGTTTTTTAACAGAGCACTTGCAGATTTCTTCATCGAATCAGTTGTTGAAAGGATTTGCTTTCTGGACTTGTATTTCCTTTGACAGTTCTCCCTGTGAGGAAGTGGTCAAAGCTGGCATGATGTCCTAAGAGCAACTGATAAAACATGCACCATCAGTATCTGAGACAACACAAATGATTTGCGAGACACTTGAGCAGGATATGAATGTGTGTTTCCATTGACACTGCTCGTGGATAAGGACAGCCAAGGGCAAATCACCTGACTGACAGCACCAAACAGGCAGAAGTTGATCCCAAAGAGTCTTTCAGACTGGAAGGGTTTGAGTGTGAACAGTAATGTAAATGCAGTTTGACTGCTAACAGTAATGTCAATTGACCTTCTGCTGTAACTCTATGCACTTCTCCCGGGCTAGCACTGCTCCTCTTAAATTCTCCATCTGTCTGGATTGTTTTCATTTTCTTTACTCACAAGACCACACTACCTGAGATGCTTACAGGAAACTTACTGTAATGAAGAAATACAGAAAGTTAATAAATGTAATTTAAAGCAAATGCTATGGCTACATAAAATCTGTTTTAAATCATTCTTTTCCATGTGCAATTTACTGGGATTAAAACTGAGTGGTTTAGACAAGGCTAAAACTGTGTATCATGGGAAACTGCACTTCTCTGAATGTTCAAACATTTGTGTTCTTTTTATACTTTCTCCCTTTGCCTTGGACAGCAGTCATTGCATGCTTGCTGAACAACTTCAATTCCTGCTACTTCTGTTAAAAATAAGTAATGCTGGTCTAATTGTAGTTAATCTTACCTCCCAATTCAGATGGATCTTCCATGCTAGGCATCAAGGAAGAGAGCCAGTCCCTTTGGTGTGTGTGTTGAAACAATACAGTCTGGGGTTCACAGTTCCCTGAATGATACAAATAAAAACATTCCAGCACATATAGAAGCTGCAACAATGGCAAAACTATACATATCAAAGACAACAAAAGCATTCACCGGTGAAAATGGCAGGATTTGGGATTTGAAGTTTGGATTGAAGTTTATTTGGATGGTCAACTTGGTAGCCTTGTGGAAGTTGTAGCAGTCTTGAGTTTGAGTTGAAAATATAAGAAGTTATGAACTTTTTTCAGTCCCTGTATTAATTGCAAACAAAACTTATGCTCTCTTGCTCCTGATCTTGACAATGACACTGCATCCAGCAGCTCTAAATGAAACTGAAAGCAGATCCATGAGGATAATTATACCACAGCAGAGGTTTCAACACATTGTTTGTCCTGTAGAACTTTCTAAGGAATCTGGCACACAGGAGACAGTTCCTGAAAGTATTCACTGAATCCAGACCCCAAGCTTTCCCACTACTCCTACAGAGTGCTCAGTGGAATGATCAATATCCTGGAGGAAATTGAATAAATACAGAAGCAGAAATCACAGATGAAGGCGAACAAAGGATTGTCATTTTTCTCAATATTTAGGAGGGTGGTGAGACCCTGGCACAGGTTGCCCAGAGCAGCTGCGGCTGCCCCATGCCTGGAAGTGTCCAAGGCCAGGTTGGAGAGGGCTTGGAGCAACCTGGGATAGTGAAGGGTGTCCGTGCCCATGGCAGGAAGCTGGAACTGGGTGATCTTTAACATCCCTTCCAACCAAAACCAGTTTGTGATTCTGATTCCACAATTTCCTGCAATACCAATAAGCCCAAGTGTCCAAAGTTAACCAGCTTCACAGACTCACCTGGGAAGGACTTGTGCCCATTTAGAGCCTACACTGACTTTTCAGTGATATGCAATCCATTCCCTAGGAGTCCTAGGAACAGGAAACACACCTATGGCTTATACACCCTTGTGGAAACTGGGACACAAAAAAAAAATCTCATAAAAATATCTGGATTATTTACTCCTTCATTATGTCTTGATGATTATTATAGTATTTACAAGAATGTTTTAGTTTGGGTTTCTAAAATATGAACTGCTGGAGAAGTGTCACACCTTCCCAAGGCATTCAAACCATCCCAAGATTAGGAGCAGACTTGTGTTAGCAGCTTTTGCCCATGACAAAATCAAATCTTAGAAGCTCCATGGGTCTAAAACTGAGTTTCTCTAAAGAACTCAAGTGCTTTGATTGCTGTTGCACTCACAGAATCTCATTTAGGTTGGAAAACACCTCCAAGACCATCGAGTGCAACCTGTGATCAATCTCCAGCTTGTCAACCAGACCCGAGCACTGAGTGCCCCGTTCCGCTGTCTCCTGAACACCTCCAGGGATGGTAACTCCCCCCCTTCCCTGAGCAGTCCTCATGCTTGACAACCCTTTCTGCGAGTAAATTCTTCCTCATTTCCAGCCTGAACCTTCCTGGCATAACCTGAGGCTTGTTTCTTGTTCCATTGCTTGTGAACTGGGAGCAGAGCCCAACCTGGCTGCACCCTCCTGTCTAGAGGGAGTTCTAGAGAGCGGGAATGTTCCATGAGCCTCCTTTTCTCCAGGCTGAGCCCCCCAGCTCCCTCAGCCACTCCTCATGATTTCCTCTCTAGACCCTTCCCCAGCTCCACTGCCCTTCTTGGGAAGGGCTCCAGCAGAAAAGGCTCAAGCTAGGGTGGCAGGGAGCGCAGGGATAACTGGGGTGCTGTGAAATGGAGGAAAAGGACTTGCTGTGCAGTGCAGAATCAGGAGGTGCCACTCTTTGATCAGAACAGAGGTCAGAACCATAAAAGAAATAGCACAAACAGTCTCTGACAGGCTGCGGGAGTAGGACACAGAGAGATAAGATACTATGGCTGCCTTCATTAGCAAGAAGCTGGAGCCTTTCCAAGTCTAACAACCTGAATGGATACTTGGAACAAGGTGCAAATATCAAAGGCAGACTTGTGATACAACGTAGCTGAGAGTAACCGCAGCACACAGAGTGTTCAGAATATTCAGTTTATTCCTCCTGGATCACATAAAATTTTCATCTGCAGAGATATTTATAAAGGTATCATTCAGTTTAGACCTGGTACCTGAAGATTAGAGGTTAATCTAATCAATTAACACCAATTCCAAAACATCCAGAGTGTACCAATGCATAGAGCCATTTACTGATGTTTACAATCGTGTGTTTCTGTGGTTAAAATAACTTTTATTTCCAACAGGTCTAAAAAGTGAAATGGAAAAAGCCCATTTCTTCAATGAGGAAGTCACAATTTAAATATTTAACGTATTTAACTTATATTTAACATACGTTTAACTTTGGTTACTGCAGGACTTGGTCTGCCCTAGTGGAGGCAACAGTATTAATATCCCAAGCACACTCTGGGGATGAAAATCTGGGGTAAGGGGCCTGAGGGCTGAACGAGGGCATGACGACATATTAAAAAGGTTTCATTAAAGAAATATGGTCGATTTGACATGGGTATCTTAATGTTTGTCATTTTTAGTGAAATTGTAAGAAAATTGTTGTAAAACAGGGGTTTGGAGGTCACTCTTAAATGCAGAGCGCCTGGTGGGAACGAACTGTGTGCAAGAACACAGAATCCTAGAAACACTTAGGTTGGAAAAGACCTCCAAGACCACCGAATTCAACCTTTGACAGACCAGAGCACTGACTGTCATGTCCAGTCGTTCCTTGGAGCTGGCTTTTAACTGGAATTCTGTGCTCTGCGGTTTCACTGACCACCACTTTTAGTGATACCCTACCAATTTATTTTCAGACCCTTTTAGCGACGCCCCCCGCAATTTCTATTATAAGAGGCGTTTAGAGGTTGCTTTTTAATGCATATCGTCCGCACTGCGTGAGAGACCATCACTTTTAAGCGGAATTCTGAGTGTTGTGGGCTTTCAACGCGGGCCTTCCCTCACGGGGGTTTCCCGCCCTGGGCGCGCTCCCTGACGCTCAGGGGGCAGCGCTGCCCCCACAGAGCGCCTGACGGGGTAACTCGGCAGCTCCGTGCCCACGGGCGGCTCCCGGGGAAGGTTCCCGGCGGGGACCAGGCCGAGGTACCCGTTGCCCTTACCGAGGCGCAGCGGGCTGAAGGCTGAGGGTGATGACGCAAGTGGCGGTTCCGGCGCCAGGGCGGTGACCGAGGCGGCGGCGCGGGCGGAAGGAAGGGAAGGAGGCGGGGGGGAGGGGGAAAGGGCTGTCTCGCCGCCGCCGCCGCCGCCGGGGTCCCGTTGCCGGGAAGGGGGAAGGGCCGCGAGAGGAGCTGGAGCGGGGGCGGCGTGAGGGGAGAGCGCGAGCGTGCGAGCGTGCGCAGGCAGCGAGAGCGGCGCGAACGGCGGC
>WBNO01007536.1:165431-181236 GCA_013400575.1 Peucedramus taeniatus | reverse complement strand
AAGGCGAAGCGCGGCGGGCGGGCGGCCCGGCCGGCCAGCAGCAGCGAGAGCGGCGGCGGCGGCAGCGAGAGCAGCAACAACGGCAGCGACGACGAGGAAGAGGAGGAGGAGGAGGAGGAAGACGAGGAGGAGGAGGAGGAGGAAGAGGAGGTCTCCGAGGTACGGCGCGGGGGAGGCCCCGGGGTTTCCCTGCCGATCCGGTTTCATAATTCCAGCTCGCTCCCTGCTCCCCCCGCCCTCGGCCCTGCGGCAGAGCCGGGAACGGGCAGCACCTCGTGGCGGGGCACGGCCGAGCCCGGCCTCCGGTCACCCCCGCTCGCCGGGATGCGGAGGCAGCTCCCCCCGGTTTCCCCCAGGGCTCGGAAGGCTCCCTGCGAGCTGCAGCCAGCGGCCGCCTTCACCCCTGGCGCGGCTTTATCCCGAGGGAAAGGCTGAGGGGCTGCTGCAGGTGCTCCCTGCTGCCATGTGCTGTGTCGCAGTGGACAGGGGAGCCGGGAGAGGGGGAGCCGAGCGGGGGAAAGCCCGGGATGAGGCTCCATAGGCAGGCCAGAGCGCTGGCTGCGTGGCTGGAAAGGTGTTGGCGCGCCCAGTGGTGGGAACAGGCCGCCCTGGAGAGAGCGTGCAGGTAAAGCAGGTGAAGGTGCAGCCAGGCGAAGGCTGCTGGAGAGCCCAGGGTATTGAGCTGTTGAGTGGCGTTTCTTGCGATCCTGAAAGCCGCCCTGATTCCATGCAGTGCAGAAACAAGCCCAGGGAAGTATTACTAACTCGGTTTTGCCTGGTGTTAGTATTTTCAGGTAGGTATCGTTGGAAAAGGCCGGTAAGGCTGGGAGCCCCTTATTTGCATATGTAGCCACAGAGGGTTGCTTTGTTGAATGGTTTTAATTCTGTAACCTCTCTAGCTGAACATTTACTTCTGCTTTGGTGTTTTTTTTTAAATAGTGTCCGCCAAAAACTCCAGTTGAAGTTTTTTAGTTTTTCCTTGAACTTGGTTTCTGAGCGGTTTGGCTTTCGAGCCATATATCTACAGTTCTGTTAGAAATTGGGCAGGAAGGAAGAGTCTGATAGGTTCAAGGAAGGGCTGGGCTAGGCTGGTGATAGCTTTTTCCACAGTTAAGCAGCACTCAGCATTTCATTCCTGCCGAAGTTGATACAAGAAGCATTTTATCCAGCTGTTTGAGATAAATGCGCGCAATGAGCGTGTTTCTGTGGTGTTGATTTTTGGCAAAGTCGATATCATTGTGTAGGTAGAAGTTTTAATGGTGTAAGACTTGTAGGAGAACTGGTTTGCTGCTGAAATGTGTTGTCCAGAAGCCTTACAGGTGCTTGGAGAACTCTGTTGAGCAGAGGCCTTTGGGATTTGCTGCTGTGATGTGTGGTGAAGGGACGAAGGCCCTGGAGTGACTTCGATGTATTGGTTTACAAGCCCTGAGATCAGCTGTGCGTGATGGAAACATTCAACAGGATTTGTGTCAAGCAAGACCTACTGGTGAAGTCACAGGCAGGTTTTATTTAGTGGTCCACTGCCATTCTTCCCAATGGCCCCCTGCACTGGGAGCTTCCAGGTGGAATCCTGTGTGCAGCAGGATGAGAAGGGCAGAGACAGCTGAGGAGTACAGGTAGTGGATGAGGTGAGCCTTTGCCTGCTTGCTGTGCCCTTCAGAGCCATAGGCACCCATTTCACATTCTCTGGGACCTGCAGAGAGGAAGAAATGCCAGTGATCATTAAATATCATGAGGCAGCAGAATAGTTCACTTTTTTTTTTTTTGACTGAGTGACATGTGCTATAGATACTGATATAGGCAATTTGTGAAGGCAGTTTGGGTATCTGGAAGCTTCTCCAATGGTTTCATCTTATTTGTCTGTGTGAGGGCTTTCCCAGGCTGGGTGGTCTGGGATTAAATTTTAAGCAGGGCTAAGTAAGCAAGGGAATAATACTGAGATGATGAAATTCAGGATTCACGACAAAATATGTGCCACATGCTCCATTTATAATTGTTCTTGATCATGCAGGTTGCTTGCAAAAATCTGTTCTAGTCTTTCTCCTAGTGACTTCAGGATAAAATGATGTAGCTTGTAGAATATGCACAGCTGAAGTCACAGTTTTTAGGAGTGTCAAAGTGAGGATGGCCTGATTAATGGAGCAGAGCATCCAACTTGAACATCGTTCCCAGCAGCTCCTGGGGAGGGAGAGTGTTTTGAGTGTTTTCAGTGAAAGGGAGGTTTCCTTGTCTGAAAGCAAACTGATGGCTAATTTTGGCTTTTAGAAGCTTAAAAAAAATCCCACTGTAGAAACCAAGGGCTTTTTAGTTGTCTGGGGGTTAAAATTGTATATTATTTCACATTTCCTTGAGTTGTGCCCAGGTCTGCCCTTGGATTGTGGTCTTCTGACCACGGACAGCGTGGAAGGCACATAGAGTGAAAAACATAAAGAAATGCAAGTTGCTGGTTTTGCTGTAAATGGAAACTACTGTGGGAATGCTGCAGAAGCTGGTGTTCCCTCCCAACCGTTCCCTTCATTATCTCTGTAAACTTAAGATAGTTTGTCTTAGGCTATTTTTTGCCCTTCCCATGCTTAATACATTAAGACTTCTCTAATCTCTGAAGCAAAGTGCTTCTAGGTTTGACTGCTAATGAGACTGCTTCTTAAAATCAGGAGTACAGTAGCAACAAGTCCAAGGAGGTCTGAATGGAAACCTGGCACATCCTGAGTCACAGAAGCCCCAGGAGTAGAAAGACACTGTTCAGCTTAGTTGTTGCTGGGCTGGTGGAATGGAATCAAGAGTTATGATCAGCTGTTTTCATGTCCCTGTCTACAGTCCACCAGATCTCAGGGTGGAAACACAGGCACTGTGGAGAGCTTTGGGAAAAGTTTAATGGAAATTTCATACCAATAACCTAAT
Source organism: Peucedramus taeniatus (assembly GCA_013400575.1). Classification (NCBI taxonomy): domain Eukaryota; kingdom Metazoa; phylum Chordata; class Aves; order Passeriformes; family Fringillidae; genus Peucedramus; species Peucedramus taeniatus. Next base: position 178,335 of record WBNO01007536.1, on the reverse strand, counting down.
GAACTCCTGGGACACTGTTCATGGCAACCTCCAAGGCTGAGCTTTTAAATTGCAGCAAATTACTGCAAAACCCCAAGACTTTAGGTAGTGGAGTTCAGTGTTGTCTGTAAAAGGCAAATTGCCTTTTCCCTGAAAAACAGTTGTTAAAAAATGGCAACTTTTCTTGGTATACAGGAGGAGGAATCTTGAGGTACAAGAAGAATGACAATAAGAGTTACATGGCAAGGGAGGTCAGCTTGCAGGTTCCTTCCAAGTGTTGTTGCATGTACAAATTTTCTTCAACACTCTCTTCCATTCATAGTGGAAAGTGTAAAAAATGAACAGGTCCTCGTAGCAAGTTGCTGCTTAGAAACCTGATGTCCAGAGTGCATTAGGGCTTCTCTTATTTAACATTGAAAGGTTTAGTTGTGTAATAAAAATTGTTTTCAAGCTTATTTCAAGTCTTTGAACTTGGAGGGTGTTTGCTGCTGGCAGTGAAATTTATAATTGGCCTTTATATCCATCTTAGGAATTTGTAAGTTACATCTTGTCCATGAATCTTGTGATGATCCAAGGTGTAGATCCACCTTGGATTTGTGTGTATTTATTACTTTTTCTGTTGCTGGATTCTTAGGTACTGTGCAAATTAGCCTTCCAGAATATAATCCTCAGTTAGCTCTACCTGAAAGTGCTGCCCTATCCAGAGGATACTTTTTGAGATGTTCTGGCTGTTTTTTAAGCTTTCTTGGTTCACTTGGGCCTCCTGGAAGTAAAAGCTCATTTTTGTTTTTTCAGCTGCAATTGAAATAGTAATTGAACTGAGCTACTAAGATGAAGTAAGTAGAACAACACAACACCACCAGTCCTCTAAAATTTCTTCATGCAGAAGAAGCTGCTCTGAATTCCTTGGATTCAGATTTAAGGCAAAGTTAATCTGAAAACTTGGTTGTCCTGGTGTGGTTTCAAGAGCATCACAGGCACATGGTTTTAATATTTAAATTGGAAAAGACCTGAAGAGCTTAAGTGTTCAAATGAGCTGATTTGAAGCACCGAATTTATTTCAGAAATCTGTTTCCTTTTTTTAACCCTAGCAGTCTGCATCAGAATCCTGGAATAAGGCCTTTGGATTCTGCAGGGCCACCACGCCTGGCTTGACCAGTGTGTGATGTGTTTCCTTCACTGCCATTGCTTTCATGTCCTTGGGTCCTCTCAGATGTGCCTGATTGGGCCCTGTCCTTGTGAGTGTGTGACATCCCGAGGTGCGGTTCAGTCTCAGATTCTGCTGCATTGTTTATCCTCTACTTCTTTTTTCTTCTTGTCAGTTTCAGCTGTGTTTTGCCTGTGCCACTTAGTTTCTTCCACTCAAAAGAGGAAATAAGAGGGAAATACTGTAGGATGGTGTTCTGAAATCTTTGAAATTTCAGGGCTTATCCCAGGGATCCCACAAGCAGGTTTCACAATAGTGAAATCTGCTATGGTTGACCCCAGGAAGCATTAACCAAAACTATTTAATATCCCTTACTTACTGTTCCTGGACTAGCTTCCAGCAAAATCAGTTTGGTTACACCTAATGTTTTTTTGTTTTTTTTTTTTTAATTGTTAAATATTACTATATTTTGGTGTGCTTTATTTAAGTCAAGTAATCAGTGAATATCTGGGTTGAAAAAGAAACCCCCCCAGCAGAAAGTGACCACTGCAGAAGGTGGAGTTCAGTATTGGTGGCACCATGTGAATTTGTTTACTTCCTTAGATATTTCTTCAGGAAATGTCCTTATAAACATAATTCCCATGTGCAGGCTGGAGCCAAACACCTCACATTTAAAGCCAGTAATTCAGTTCTGTAAAGAGAATGGTTTCTCTGAAAGAGATTTAGCTGAGAGAATTTCCTCATCTGTCAAGGTGAAGGCAAATGGTATTACGTGTGTTTGGTTTTTTTTCCTCTATCTGTGTTTTAAAACCAAAACTGTTGATGTTTATTTAGGATATAGCTGATTAGCAGTTGGATTTAGGAATTGAAAAATCAATGCTGCAGATCTAGGATAAGTAAGCCTCTGTTTTGGAGGTTAAGAGAACAAGCCCTTTTAACTAGGTGTTAAATAAAAATTGCCTAAATTTGCCATTAGTGTGTACTCAGGGGAAAAGTCTTCCTTAAGGTGAAGTTACCAGTGAATTACCAGTGTGTCTTGGTGTTAGTGTGGGAATTCTGGTTGACCTCCATCCAGTCATTGTGCAGTCCCCAGGAATTCTGGAGAAAAAAACCCCATTGTTGACCAATGAAGGGCAGCATTTCCTCTCTGTTTGCGCTAAGCAGCGCTTTGTCTTGGTTGGTACTGGGAGAGGTTATCTCAGTATTCCAGATGTTTTTCAGCCAGGTTTTCCCCCATATGCCTAAGATCATGACTGTGCAAAGAGCTAAAGCCACATGGAGGTATTACTTAACTGTTGTGTCACCTTATTTTCACATGAGGTAATAGTTGTACACCAGGCTAAAAATCAGCCACAAAGCCAAGCAGCTCTTTAATACATCCTTGTTTGTGCTTGCAGTGTTTTCTTTTAGGCTGGATGTTGTCATTAGGATGATTTTGTTGGCGTTACCCAAAGCAGTTTTTGACAAATTCAAATTACTGGTGTTTGATGAACAGGAGTCATTCCTCTTCTGTATTTTACCTGCATCCTCAAATTCCTGGAGCATAATGGTATATTCTAGGAAATGAGCTGAAGTAAACCTTGATTTTATGTTTTTCCCTGCCCCACCCCAATATCTTACATGGTACTAATCATCAAGAGTGGATAATGTGTCCAATTAAGCAGCTGCTCAGAGCTAGAAAACAGAGTTAGAAAGATGTTGGAACATTAAGAAATATGATGAAATATTGCTATTTAGAGTATCAGTGTGGGGTTTTGGCTTCCCTTCTTCTCAAGTTCAACTTGAAACAATTAAAAAGGTTCTTTATTTTTTAGGTTAAAACCAAAGATTAATACAAGTTCAAACTGCTGCTAAGGGGCTGCCTCATATTTGGTCTAGGGTTTGCTTTCCCTTGTGCTGATCTACAAGGAATTTTTTTTTTTCTGAGTCTGTACATCTGTCCAGCTGTGCAGGAGCAGTTTTGGGAGCTGCAATCCCAGCAGAAGGGGAGTATCTGAAACCCCCTCGTCTCGGGCAGGGACTGATTCAGAGGTGAGAGGAGGAAGGTCACTCTTCTCCTCCCAGCTGTACCTCCCATTTCTTTCCACACACAAGAAAAAAACTAAACACTTGAAGGAGAAGCTGGAGCTCCCTTGAGCATCTGTGTCTGGCAGGTGACTCACGTGTTTTCCTGTCCTGGAGCTTTCCCATTTCCAAACTTCAGGTATTCTTGCCTTCTGTTCAGTCTTGTCCTGAAATGCTTTGCCAGTGGAATTTTCCTCTTGATGCTGTTCTGCAGGTGCGAATTGTTCTCCTCCACAGAATGGGGAACAATGCTTTAATGAAGCTGAAATGTTCAAGTCATGATGTGACTGAGTTTTTTTCCTCAAGTGCTCTGTGCTGTTCAGCCCCTGCATCAGCGTGGTTACTGATCCCACTGAAATTGGGGGAGTTGGGCTTGGAGGAAGGGAAAAAAAAAAAAAGGCATTCAGTGCTCCTCCCAGCCACTTGGGAAATGATGTTGTTGAAAAAAAAACTTCAGTGAGAGAAAAAACACATTTCCAGTTGATCAGTTCCTGGATCCAGTTTGTCAGGCACAAGAGCTTGTGCTGACACAGCGAAGAGCAGGAACTCAGGCAGGGAGGAGGATGAGCACTGCCTGCCTCTTTTGGTGGGATAATTCATTTAAATCCCTGTCATAGGAAACATTTGTGTTGTTTCTGAGGACTCCAATTGGTAAGAATGGTACAGATCAGTGAGAATTTTTGTCTTCAAGGGCAAACTAGTCTGGATCTTCCATTTGGAAGTGACTGGAACAGATAAATCACACAGAATTCCTTTTTTTTTTTTCTTTTAGCTTAAAAACTTATGGCTTCTTCAGATAAAATCAGCACTGACTTTTGTCTCTGCTATTTGTTCAAGTTCTTGAAAGCAGCATGTTAAGGATAGGGAAAAAGAGAGGAATTAAGCAGGATTTTATTAAAATACTGCAGCTTTTTGGTTTATCACCATCACTCTTCTGTCACTTAATGCAGTGCAGCAAAGGAGTCACTTTGGAGACTGACTAAAAAAGTCACAATTGTGATCGTAATCATAACACAAAAAGCCAAGCTGGCTTAGAGAAGAAAGCACTTTGAATGTTACAGTCTGCTCCATGGATGAACATATGCCTTCTGTCCATCTCTGTTACTAACAGAAGTGAAAGCTGGTGTAACAGCATGCTGGTATTTCTGTGGAGAATCAGCTTGATCAAGGAGCTCCTTGGGGATAAATGTAGTGGCCAACTTTCTGTGCTGAACTTCAGAAAAGGGCTTTTCTGGAGCTGGCATGAGGGGGGAAATGTCTACAGTTCTGTGTGAAATCACTCTCTAAATGCACTTGTGTCTTCAAGTTGAGAGAATTTACTAATGTCTTTAAGTGGAGGTGGGTTTTAAAACATGCTATTTTCTAGCATGCATCACAGCTGGGTTTTGAGAAATACTTGGGTTAGGGAATGGCCCAGTGTGATGGGTTCACTTAACAGCTTCCCTCTGCCCAGAGTGGGAAATGTCTCTGTGCTCTCTGAAGCTGAGCACTGGTGGCCCAGCTGTGCCATGGGGCTGTTATCAAAGTTGATATGGATGCTGAATTCCTCCTGTGCTTTGGAGCTGTCGTGGCCCAGCACTGTTCAGTTACATCAGACAATGGCTAAAACCTCAGACCTAGAAAAATCTTACAATAATAATTTACTGGTTCTGAAGAAGTGGATGAAGTAGTGACACCCAGTAAGCACTTGCTTGAGCAAATTGGGCTTGAAGTAAGGTTACCAGTAGAACTCTCAAAGAACAGTATTTTAAAAAAATTACATGAAAAAAAAATGCCAAAGTGTTTTCAAGAACAACAGATGTCTTTGATGGTGGCTTTCATTGTAGTCCAGAATTGGCTGTTACAGAACACACAACCTTTCCAAAAGCCATTGGAATACTTGTTAATAGAAATAACTCAAGCAATTAGTTTCATAACAAAACTATTGTCCATCCAGTCCAGAAGATACTTAGCTTAAAAAAAACTTTTTGTCAAGTTCCACAGCATTTATTAAAGTTGGTCATAGTAAAATAATTCTGTCAGGCTCTGTGTGTATGATCTAATTTAAATGAGGAGAGGAAGCAAGTTCTTCTGTGGGAGGGGTGTGTTGGGTTGACAGGGAACCTCAGCTGGCCTGCTAGGGAAGTGAGGGGTTTAGTGAGGGCTTTGAGGAGGGTCTAAGTTTTTTTTTTTTTTTTGTTTGGGCTCTGATTTTAGTCCAAGACTTTAGGGTTAGTCTTGGGCTAAAATCAAGCTCTTATTGTGAGCACATCTTGATTTGAGGGCAAGTGTTTGCGAGTTAAATGTTGTATCTTCTGGTAATCTGAGATAAACTGAACCTGTGATTTTATTTCTGGAGGCCCAGCAAAGAGGAGATGGGGAACAGGAGGTACTGAACTCCAGTGTTCCAGCTGGAAATGTTTCTGTCTGGCAGCTGGTCCATCTACACTGGTAATAATTGTTGGGAGTTGTGCTATGTGCTCCCCAGTCTGACCTGATCTTCCAGGTAACCTCAGATGAAAAAGGAAGTGAACAACCATATTAAATGAAAACAGAGATCACATTAGTATCTCATTTTTTATTCAGTTTTTTCCTTTTTTTCCTCCTGTATTTTTCCTTTTTCAGCCTTATCCAACAGCTTGTTCTGTTAAATTTCAGGCTTGATACTGCTGTCAACGAATGGAGTAGGTTTTCCAGCTGTTTTAGTCTGTGAATTTGAAGATACCAGCTGAGTAACTCTGATTGTTGAGAGTTTCGTAAAAGAAAGAAACATCAAGTACATTGTTATGGTTCCTGCTTTTGGAATAGGTTTTAAAATCTGATATTAACCCAGTCCAAATTCATGATGAGCAGCCTGAATGTAGAGCTGTTGGAACAACCATCAGGAAAAGGAAGACAGAGACATCCCGATCCAGCAGGTCTTGGATTAGAATTTGATGTGAGAATACTTGATATAATATTCACTCAATTAGAATTTATGTGTGGAAGATGAGGCCACTGAAAAAGGAGTAGGAGACTTTGTCCTAAATAGTGGCTTTTCCTGGTTTAAGGTTTCCTAATTCTTGGCTGGGAACATGTCTGCACCTAAAACTTTTCAAGAACTTGCACTCAAATTTTCATGTTCTAATGTGGAGGTGTCTTGGATTAGTACCTGCCTTAGGATTTGGGAGGTGTTAGTATGAATGCTGTTGGTCTGTATGTGCTGCTTCCTTACATACAGCTTTTCTGTCACCACTATTTCACATGTGGAATGAGAAAGGAATAGAAGTTCATTCGTTTGAAGGAGGATCTTCCATGTCTCAAGTTGTGTTTTCTGAACGTGTCCCTCATTTCACTTGTGTTTTTCCCAAAACCAGGGTTCTTTAGTATGTTCAAAGTCCTTGGCATAAGGACTTGGAACATTGTATTACCCAGTGAAAACTTACTGGGTTTACTCTGTGGATAACTTAAAGGAAGATCTCTAATAGGAAGCTCCCCTTAGACAAAAATGTCCACCAGTGATCTTACATTTCTGCCAAAAAACCTTTTCAAAGTGCTCGTGTGATTTTTGTCTCCCTTTTTCACCTCTTGTCAGGTACATTTGGATTTGCATTGGGCGGTTCCTCCATAGCAAAATCATAGGAGCTATCATCTTATGTTTGTTTTTTAGTGATGCTGTAGTTCAGTTCATCTTCAGAGCAGTGGTGTGGATGAGTGAAGATACTTTCTTTCCTCCTTCTTCCATGCTTAAGTTTGCCTTACGGAGTTGAAATCCAAAATAATAGGGCTGATGTAAGCACTGACCAGGGTGGAAGGCTCCTGGCTGATGAGCAGGGTTTGTCTCTCTCTGTGCCAGGATGCTGCTGGCTTGCTGGGCTGTAAAACTCTGCTCAGGTGTCAGATGCATTTAGGCAGAGATAAATAAGGACTTAATTCAGAAATGTTTTTATTTTGTGCCTCTGGCTTCTGTCTCCAGATGGATGGTGTAACAACAAAAGGCTGCTGATCAAGTGAAGATGGTGAGCTCACGACTCTTGACTGGAGTGTTGCTGTTTCCCTCCAGACAGAGCTTGCTTTTGACATTCCCTGCCTTCAGGTTCCTGGGAAAGGTGTTATAAACTGAGTGCTTTTTTGGTGAGCTTGTGTGATCTGGTGGTGAATCTTTGTATTTCTCTTAACTTCCTGGCATGATGGTGCTAACTCTTAATGCAGTTGTGGAATCAATCACCTTTTTTTATTGACCTTTGAATGAGAAAATTGTCTATGGAATAGTAGTGCAGCTGGAATGCTGGAATTCCTATTTCCCCAGCTATTACATGGAGGAGGTCTCCACCTCTTTGAGAAGGCTTCTCTGGGTATGGAGTCCTTATATTCCCTGATCCCACCACGTCCTGATAGTTGATGCAAGCTGCCAAGTCAGCTTCCCCAGCGTAGTGTTTCTGTTTAGGGAGAACAGATAGGAGGAGGGCTTTGTGAAGGGAATCAGGGAAGTTACTCCATCAGACAGGCCATAACTATCCTGGTCTCTCAACACTCAGTCTTGAAACCTTTTCAGTGTTATGCAGTCTTTTAAATGGGCATAAAAAAACTCAGGATGTGTTAATTGTGGTGCTTTCAAAGGTTGTTAAGTCAGACACCTTTTCCAGATTGTAGTTTCCCAGAGTTGTGGAAAACCTACATCTCAAGGATAGTACAAGGAATGGAATTCCATCCTTTCCAGCTCTGTCTCTTGACCAAAAGGAGTAACACTAACTGAACAGAAAACACTGAATGTGTCAGAAGGGTCTGGAATCCCTTGCTGCTGCCCTAGGCCAAGGGAAGAATAGGCTGGAGAGAAATGAAAGATCTGTCTTGGCAGGAAAATGAGTTTTTGAGTGGGAAACCGTTTTGGATGGTCAAAAAAAGTTGTTACATGGTTGTTAGAGAAGAAAAATATGTGGCTTGGTTATCAAAGTTTCCTTGTCTATGGGAGATAATGGGGCTGAAGAAGGGGGGGTGTGATATTGACAAGGGGCAGCAAGGATCATTTTGTGACTCTAAAACTCACGTGAAAGCTCCACTGAAGCTTTTGGCAGGAAAGTCTGAAATGCTCAGAGAGAGACATTGAGTTATAAGGCTGAGGGAATAAAAAATCAGAATAAAAGTATGTCTTCAGTATGTATCAGGTTAAAGTCCATCATCCTTGCACATCCCCACCACAATAATGAGAATGGAAGGAAGAAAGTAGGTTTCTTTTATTTGGAATTCACTAAAGCACCTGCCTGAAGGATGCTGGAAATTTAGTCAGGCTGACAACTGCAGAGCGGTGATTGCTGCAAGAAGTAAAGTAAAAGAGACCAATATACAATGTGAAAATAGAAAAAAACAGATGGGTGTCATGACTTCAGGCCTTGCCTGAGGTTTGGGTTTGGACTGACTTGTTTTTATGTAACCACTGAGGATCCAGGAGTTGGATGAATCTCTCTGGAGGGACAACCTGCAACAGTAGGTTTAAAACTCATTTTATTTTGTATTGACATAGGACTAAGGGACCTTAAAAATTGCACCAAGTGGTAACTGATGCAAACTGCCCCAAAAAAGAGATAATGCTTTTGGAGTATAACAAGATTTTTGTGTTTAGAAAAGAAAAGAAGATACAAGAGGTATCGGAGAAGAATGTTTTTAGTGTCTTGGTGGTTATGCTGACATGATGGAGAGCTGCAAGTTATAGGCTGTAGTTCCTAATGAAGGCTGATAAATCCTAGTGCATTTATCTGGAGCAGTGAGTACCCTTAGGGGGGTATCTGTTTGGGGAAACATTCAGTTCTGGCTTAGTTGTAAAGGGGTTTGAAAAATTGTTCTTATTTGAAGAGCAGGTATGAAGAACTGGGTTCAGTCCAGCAAAATGAATGTAGGTGGGATTATCATCACTCTAAAAATGGAAGAATTGGGCCCAACGCAAGTTTGAAGCAGCCTTTGAAAAATCTGCGGGGATATTCCTTGCACTGAGTATTTTTCTTGTATATCAACTACTGCTCCTGTATCTTGTCATGGGTTTTTGTTTCATGTCAGAAGAGCAAACTTGGTCATTTGAAGGTTTTAATGATGGAATTTTTTCCTTGGTGAATTAACTGACTCTTCTGATTTCAAGGGTATTTCTAATTAATGTGAAATGCCCATCCTGTGTGTGTAAGTGTATATTGTTTGGATATTTCATTGTGATAGGTACCTCAGTTTTCAAGGTATTCTGTGGGACAGTGGTGTGGGTTTTGCCTCCTGGCACTCTAGCAGATAATCAGAATGTCACAAAATTTGGTTTTTGGTCTTAACTGTCTCAGGAACTTTTGGGTTCTGTCTGACTGTGTACCTACTTCTGGAAGGGCAAACACTTGGGAATGCCTGCTGAAGGGTAAAACTGATACTTGGTTCTGTATTGAGGGCCTGTCTTCAACTCTCCTTTTTTTCTTCTCAGAATGATTTGGGGTTTTTTTAGTAATTAATGCACCTCATGATTTTGCTGAATAAGGTGCTAGTAGCTGCATGGGACAGGGTTTAAACAGCCCAACCTTGACACTGTGCTCTGGAAACACACACAAAAAAGTGTGCTTTTTGGGACAGTTGGTGACCAGTACTGCTCGATCAGCTGTAACTAGCTAACAATGTGCTTTTGTGATATAAGAGTGGGAATTGTCTGATCAATTGTTCAATGCTGACATTTCTGGGTGCCAGAATCTGTCTCGGATCAATGGCTGAAATGTTTGTGCTTCAGAGTGACGTGATGCCAGTTCAGAATTGCTGGTGGCTTGCGTGGTACCGGAAGGTTGGAGTGAAAGATCTTCCCAAAAACTGTCTGCGAGCTCTTGAGCATGTGCAGCTCTGCTCTGCATCAACAGCTGGCTTCTTGTGGAGGTTTTTATTCTCCCCTTGGTCATTTCCACAAAGTTACCAGTGCTGTGTGGGGAACACAGTGCGGAGTAAACCAGCCTTGATTTGTACCCATCCCTAGCTTTGCTTTTCTCAGAACACTCTCGGGATTCCCCTTGGCTTAACACGCTTCATGGGCCTTCAAACAGGACTTTATTCCTCGTTTTTAAGTCTGTCTCTCAAGCTGCACTTCAGATGTTTTCTCTCCCACCTTCTGTGTTGGGAACAGAAGGGTTTTGTGCATTTTAGGCTCACAGAACCTAAGGGACGTGATGGACGGACACAGCTCAGACAGCTGCATTGTTTTAGGGTTCCTCTTGATCAGGAGAACAGGCTGTTTTTTATAGTGGATGGTGACAAATGAGGGCACTGAGTGGGTCACGCCCTTCACTATAAGGCTAAATAAAGATCCTTAGCTCTCAAGCAGGAGCTGAGATGTTTGGAAGAGGTAATGTGTTTTATCTTTCCTAATCAACTGCTTCAAGTAATTCCTAGAGCTGGACTTGAAAGTGAGGATGAAATGGGTTTGTGTTTACCTGTGCAGAATTGAAGATGTATTTCCTGACCTGTGTGTAAAACCCAAAATCACACAGTAGAAATACAAAGGAAATTAATCACAAGGCTCTAAATATTTTTTTTTGTTTTTCCCTCAAAAGGTTTTTTATTTATTTATGTATTTATTTTTCAGGAACAGAACGGAAGCATGTGTTAAAGCCTTTACACCACTATGAGATCTTCAGTAAAACATCAAGAGTTGGGCATGGGCTTTTTAGAATTTGTTATTCCATACTGTAAATATTTTTGAATTATGAAAGAAAGTTTGAGATCTCATTTTGCAAACAAGTGGCTTCTTTCAAAGCCAGCACCAGAAAGCTGCAGATTAAGGTGGGCCAGGGGAGAGGAGGAAGGATTGGGGATTGAGAGTTTGAGTGTGAAATTTGGAATGTTCTGTTGAGGCTAACTTGTTTTCTGTGCTAGGAAGGTTTTTCACATGGCTCACACATAGAACCCGAGTCTCTCATGCTATAAGGGAAGCTCTGAATTGTTTTTTGGGTTAGGGTTTGTAACTGAAGTGATGCTGTTGCAGACAGGGCTCTGCAGTTTCCCAAGCAGAAGGAGGAATGGTTCAGCTCTGGAGGTGATTGTGTTCCTTCTTCTCCTGAAAATCTGGTGCTTGATTTGTGGATCTGGGGGAGAGATGCCATTCAGTTTGCCCTGTGTGGAGCAGACAGATGCTTTTGTTCCTGTGTAATGTTGGCTTTGCAGTTGAAAATGTTTTTAGTGGTGTTATGTGTGAAGTATCTCTAGCTCAGTGCTAAGTTGTGTGCTTTAGGCTTCTTTCTTCTTCTTTTTTTTTTTTTTTTTTTTTTTTTGTGGTGTGATATAAGGTATCTGGTAATTTTTCTGAGGCTCAGAAGACTGAATAACTTGTCTTTTGAGACATGAGTGTTATGTGGGAGGTGGTGGCTGGTTTTTTCCTTTTATATATATACACACAAAGAAATCCTTCAAGCTGTCAAGGACAGCTTTGTACTTGGGCTAATGTTTGTGCATTATTGCTGGATTTCATCTGCACAGGAGCAGTTGCAAGGGGCTGCTGGGGATGTTAGAAATGCCATCCTAAAAGCATGAGTCCAGAGCAACAGTGGAATATTGTTCTATGGTTCTTCCTTGAATTAATTCTTGTAAAACTGTAAAATCTGGGGTGTTCCCTAAAGTGGAAAAACAGTGGAAAAATAGTGGGAAAATGACAGCCTGGGCAGGTGTTGAGTTTGTGCGAAATGAGGAGCTTTGTAATAGGTAGGGTGTAATTCCCATTTTTTTGGTGGTTAAATAACATATTTAAATGGAAGAATGCAGCTACACCTAAAGTTTATAATGATCAACTGGAATTTCTCTTTGTGATGTTACTAGCCTGTCTGGCCAGCTTTTTAAATCCGGGTAAGAATATTCTTGCTGTTAAGCAAGTGTTTTTAACCATTAGTATTTTTTGGGAAAAGATAGTTAAACAAAGTGATTACTGTGAGTGTTTCTTCAAGTAAAAACCTGAATATAATTCCTTTGGCCATTAGACTCCTTTGTGCTCTGCTAAAATGACATCATGAAAGAGGAGATTTTTGGGGGGGGTTGACAAGGTTTTTTGTGCTGCATGTTCTTAACTGGAAAATGAGTTATTTTGAGAGCTGCAGATAGGATTGCTCAGTGATTTTGACGTGCTGCGTACAGAATTGGTATTGCTGTCACCTAGGGTTATGGAATATGTAAGATATCGTCTTTTGGTCCATTCGATGTTCTGGATTCACCAGAGAAGTGTGTAGGTAAGAAGTGGGTACCCATCTTGGTGGGTAGATGATGATGTTTCTCCAAGCTGCCTTGTGGAGACCTTGCTCCATGCGGTCAGCACCTTTTTCTGCTGGTGTCATAGCCTGTTTCTGGAATTGCTGCCACCCGGGAGCTGGGTAGAGGAGGGAGGGATGAGGGCGGCTGTAACAGGGCAGCTGATGGAGCAGCACTTGAGAGAGCTTCGGGAGGTTTTGGTGTAATGGGAAGACAGGTCACAGCACAGAAATAAATGTGGCATGGCACGGATCTGCCTAACCTAAGGGCTGGGGCTTCCGCGAGGTCACGGCGGGGAAGGAGGTGAAATAATCCACGGAACACGTGAAAATGAGCTGGTTCTGCTCGGGCTTTTTCCGTTTAATTCCTCTGCGTTTCCATCCGTGCGGCGCTGGCGGAGGGGCGCCGGGCGGGCGTTGGGGAGCGGCGCGCAGCCCCCCTCCGCACGCGGTGGTAGGCGCCGGGCGCGCACGGGGTGGAACGGTCCATTTCCTGTTCCCGTGCCGCCGGCGGGGG
>WBNO01007536.1:110693-165362 GCA_013400575.1 Peucedramus taeniatus | reverse complement strand
CCCCGGCCGTTGGGGCTGCGGCGCTCGGTGGGGCCCGGGCGAACGGGGCCCGGCACCGGCGCTCCCCCCCTCTCCGGGAGGGGTGCGGGACGCGCACCGCTGGGGGTGACATTGCGGTCACGTTACCGGGGATTTCAGCCACTGCCTGCCATAACTCTCTCTCTTTTAATCTTTGTTGCCGGTGTTTCCTTTTCATAGAATCATGGAATCACAGAATGGCTTGGGTTGCAAGGGACTCTGAAGATCATCTTATTCCAGCCCTGTGCTATGGACAGGGACACCTTCCACTATCCCAGGTTGCCCCAAGCCTCATCCAACCTGGCCTTGGACACCTCCAGGGATGGGGCAGCCGCAGCTGCTCTGGGCAGTCTGTGCCAGGGCCTCACCACCCGTACAGGGAAGGATTTCTTCCTGATATCTAAATCTACTCTCTGTCAGTTTGAACCCATTCCCCTTGTCCTGTCACTACACACTCTTGTAAGTAGTGTCTCCTTTGTCTTGCAAGTTGCCTTCAGGTGCTCGAAGGCCTCAATTGGGTCACCCTGAAGCCTTTTTTCTTCCGAGCTGAACAATACCAATTCTCTCAGCCTTTCTTCATAGCAAAGGGACTCCATCCCTCTGATCACCTTGGTGGTCTCCTCTGGACTCTCTCCAGCAGCTCCATGTCCTTCCTGTGCTGGGGACCCCAGAGCTGGGACAGAATTTGAGGTGGGATATCAGCAGAGCAGAGAGGCATGTTTGTTGCAGTATGATATTTCTCTTACTGCATTTCCAGTTGTCTAACTGTAGCCTGTTCTTGCTTCCTCTACAGAAGTAGATCTCCCTCTGCAGCAGTAATTTATTATGAAATCAGTGACATTATCTCTTCCTGTGAGGGTAGGCTGGAAGTAACCTTTCAGCCAAATGGAGAGGCCAGCCAAGAAGTGAGAGTGAAACAGGTCTCTCTTACAGGTTATATTCACCATAATAGTTCAAGAAAATGTTACCTGGCACAGGTTGCCTGGAGAAGCTGTGGCTGCTCCATCCCTGAAAGTGTCCAAGTGTCCAAGGCCAAGTTGGTGTCCAGGGCCTGGAGCATCCTGGGATAGTGGAAGGTGTCCCTGCACACGGCACAGGGCTGGAGCAAGATGAGCTTCCAAACCATTTAATGAAATACCTTTTTGTTGTTCCTGTGGTTTTTCAGGTTTTGCAAGCAAAAATATTGCCAGATGACTTGTCAGAATATTTGCATGCATTCTTTATTGTAGCGAGAAGCTGCAACCTTCTTAAGCTGCTGTCAGAATTCTGAAAAAATTGTGCTTCCACCAGTGCTTGTCCTGTAGGCTTTTTCCCGTGGTAGCCACACTTAGGTTGCCCTAAAATTTTTGATCAATAGGAATACTTGTTGTTAACTTCTGCGTGGACTTTGGAACTGTTTAACATAATTGCATCCAGAATATTAACTCAGCTGTTCACTTTGTGGTGAATAAACTGGCACAGGCGTATGAGCAAGACATTTTCACCAATATCTCTGTGTGTGGCTGGTTTGTGTGAGGAGGTAAGAAGAGCAATTGTGAACTGGGCTATGTGCCATCAAATAAATATTTCAGTACTTCACTTGCCTCATCGCATACTGAAAGCATTGGGGTTTTTTGTTTTTGTTTTGTTTTGGTGGGTGTTTTTTTTTTTTTTTTGGGGGGTGTTTTTTTTTTTTTTTGTTTGTTTTTTGTTGTTCTTTATTTTAACCACAGTTGCCATATGCAGCATCACAGTATGTCAAATTAATAAGGTACATGGTGCTTATCAATAGTCCAATTTGGAAGGACAGTTGGGAAGTTAATTTCGTCAGTGTGACAGAATTTGGACTTGTGTGAAATGAATGGTTATATCTTGCTTCTCAGTGGGATGTGGTGGCTTTTTTTTTTTGGATAATTTTGTCACACATTCACTTCCTGTTCTCAGCACCAGTTGGATCCAGGTAAGACACATCCTCAGGAATCAGGCATGGCTTGTCTGGCTCTAGATATGTGTGAAGTATGGCTGCATTGATTCATGAATCTCTCAGGTACTCTGGCAGCAGTGCAATCTATTCACAGTTTCTTAGCACATCACTGGAACCCATGTAGTTGTCTTGCATTCCAGGATGTGTCCAGAAGTACAATTTATAGTTCCCTCCAAACTTGTTTCTGTTGTAACTTCGAACAGTCTGTTTACAGTGAGTGTCTTATTTTCCCATTTCAGTTTGGTTTTTTTTTCTCCCATGGAGCAGTTTCTGGTGCTCATTCAAAGGCAACAGTGTGGAGATGGAGAGAGCTGCTCTTGCTTGGGCAGCAGATCTGTCATCTCTGTTGTTCTGAAAATAATTGGTACTGCCTAGTATTTAGTTTAGAGTGATCATCAGACCTTGCCTCTTCATAAAATCTTCAAGAACGTTTTCCCTCTAAGCTGGTTATAATTTAAAACCAGGAAAAAAAGGTGTTTTCTGTAGTGTGCTAGTTACGTTCAGTTACCAGAGAGATTGAGGTTCAGATGGTGTTAGAGGTCCTTACTGCAAGGGCTGCTTCTGGGCCAAAATCACTTCTGAATGCTACAACAAAAATAAGTCTTCAGCAAATTTAATGCAGCTGCAGGCAGACATGGCTGTCAGCCCAGAGGATTTCACACAGTGTCCTGGCTGCCCTGTGCTCAGGCCACCTTTGAAGAAGGTGCAGGTGGTGCAGAACTAGAGCTGGCTTTGCTGTTTTCAGCTGAAGGTGAGCATTGTCTTGGCTCTGACACTTGAATCTGGCATTGAAAGCTTTGGGTGGGAATACAGGTGAGTAAAATGCCAGCACTGTGGGGTTAACCTGCAGTTAGCTTCTGTTCACTTGGTTCTTTTCCTCCTGTATCCTGACCATATATATTTGTTGATGTGTGACTTTACTGACACAAAGCTTTTTGTGTTGGTTTAAGCTTTCAGGTTTTGGCTTGTGCGTGCCAGGGAAGAAGTAGTTATGTTACAGGAGACGTTAGTGGGGTCTAAACATGTGGTTTTGTTGTGTTTCTGATGCTTGAGTTAGTCAAGATGAGCACTCTCTTGGGTAGGAGGATAGGAGGTAAGTTCAGTCCTGACAGATGCGGATGTGGTCCGTGTTGTGAGCTGAATTCAGGCTCATAGCTCAGAAATCCACTTAGGAAGCTTCTGACAGTGGAGGGGTAAAATTTATGTTCCCTGTGTTGATTTGAGACTTTTCAAGAGCAGCAGCCATGTGCTCTGACCTTCAGGTTCTTTGAGAGCTCATTTGTGCGTGGCTTTAGGGAGACAGGCTGGGGTCTAGTGCAGGCACTTGCTTTATGTCCCTACTCAGTGCTTTTATGTCCTTCAGCTTTCTAGCTTGAGGTAGATATCTTCCACCTGCTTTGAACTGAAACTCAAAATCAGTGTGAGAAAAACTTTGTTTGTTACTGTGATATTGGGAGTATTCCGACTGCAGAAGGGTTTTTTTAATTTGATTTCATACTAGAGTCATGGGGATAATTTAATAATGCCCAAGATCTTGTTTTGTATATGACTGCCAATGCTGTAGGTGAGAGGTGAGGTGATAGGAAAGGATCAGGTGTTACACCTTGGATTGTCTATCTGAACCACAGTGAGGACAGCAGAGCACAGTTCAGGTGGTGACCACAAGATTTACATAGAGCAGAGACTGCCCCATGTGAGCACACCAGCACTCCATGAAACTGGTGGAAGGGAGAGCAAACACTGAGGAGCAGAGTCGTGTCTACAGTGCACGTCCAGAGGTCAGGGAGGCCTCTGCAATGCAATTTTTCTTTTCTTTAACAGGCTAAGTCTTTTAATATTTATAAACATTGTAGTCTCTGGGTCTGAAGATTAAAATCAGCATTATATTGCAGTGTTGGGGCATTAGTAGCTTTCCCACGTTGCAGCTCTTACACAGGCTAATCCTTTCTCTGTTTTCTTTCTCACAGTTTCTTTTAGTAATCTTGTCTGGATTACTCTTTACCTGTTTTCTGGTCTTTAAAACGGGTTTGCCTGTATGAAGTTGGTGTTGGCTACTGTGTGCTCCAGTATATCCTGGTGATCTTAGTCACAGAATATCCTGAGTTGGAAGGGACTCAGAGGGTTCCATGGAAGTCTCACTCCCCTCTGAAGTCCAGCTCGAAATCCAGCTGAGTTGTTGCAGTTGTTCATAGGTTGTCAGGACAGCCTCTCTGTGCCCTATTTCCAAGTAAATTGGAGCCCTGCTGTAATACCCCTTCCACTAGGCACCATTACTGAGTCTGGGCCACATCTAGTGCCAGTCCCAGGAGATGAATATTGGAAGCTGATGTTCCTGTGTCCAAGGTTGCAGTATGAGGAGGAGAAGCAGCAGTCCTCCCACAAACAGCACAGCACCAAGACACCCACACGGGAGCAGTAGAAAACTTCCTGGCAGTAAGGTTTGGGTGGTTCCCAAGGGCTCCCTCGTTGTCTGGTGCTTTCAAACAAACCATGGGAAGGTGATTGTCTTGGAACTGTTCTCTGCTTCCTACTGCCTCCTCTGCCTGTTTTTCCTGTGACAGGAGGCAAAGGACTTGGAACAAGCATGTGTTCAATCTCCCTAGAAAAGCAAATACTGTCTTGGATTTCTGTGACTTTTCCTACTGTTGTGCAGAGCAGGGAGCTGGTTCTGAGTTCCTTTGTGTGACAAATGGGATGGAAAATCTCGTAGATAGAATTCCTCTGAGTCTTAACCTGTTTCTTCTTGACTTGCAGGAAGAGGTTACAGACTTAATGGTATAATTTGAAGCCTTTCTTGTTATTTATGCTTTATTGCTGTATCTTTTCCAGTAACAGTAATATGAAAATGCAGTTACTGTGTGAGAATCCTCTAAGTAACTGACTTCATACTGGGTAACTCTTTTTAAAAGGTCAGTATCATTCAGTGGTTGTGTCTGCCAGTGAGGATCTTACTAACTGGCAAGTCTTTGCCAAGGACTTGACCAGCAGGTGGGATCAGTTGATCAGCAAAGGTCTCTTTGGACCAAAGTTCTTCATCTTTTACGTTCTTGGTTCAAATGGAGTCCTTAATCAAAAAACTGTGAGAGAATTGAGAGGGATATTTCAGACAGATGGGCTTATTTTGATTTTTTCTTTTTTTCCCACCCTTTCATACATCCTGTCTTTAAATGTTCATAGAAATGTTTAAAGAGGTTGTTTCCATGGCCAAGGTACTTGTTACTTTTTTTCTGTATGTGCCTGAAATCTCTTCAGATCTTTGCCTCACTGGAATTTGCTGGCTGTGTTGACTGATAGGAAGTCACATGCTCTAAAGCTGAAACCCACACTCCAAACAACCTGTTGCACTGCCTTGGCATCAGAATCCTGTAAGAAGAAAATCCAGGGAACTGACTGGTATAATTAGTGGTTCTCTGTCACTTAATGGCCATTTAAATATGGAATAAATAAGATTAAATATCTTTGTGGAACAGATGTGATTGGAAGCGTTAGGGAGAGAGTAGAAATGAAAAGTGCTGTATTGACTGGAAGGAAATTGGCACGTGATGTTTATATCTAACATGGGAAGCAAATACTGAAAAGCAAAGACTCCACTTAAACTTGCTGTCTTTGCCCTTAAACGTTGATTTGCTTTTTTAAAAATAGAACCTCTTTTTGATAAGATGGGAAAAATAGATATATTTGGACTTAGTCATACTTGTGTCTTGCTTTAACTACCTTCACAAGTCTGTTCATATACCATATGTTAAAAACTGTTCAAACCCTTACAATATGCTGCAGCTTTCAGTTGGGTGTGCCAAATAGAGCAAAAAAAAACCTAACTCATTTATTAGATATGCCTAACAGTAGTTTGTATTGAAGGGTGAATTCAGGGACTGTCAAGCTTGTCAGAATTTTAACCAAATGAGTTGAAATTATTAGAAATAATTCCTTATGTGCTCAGTTCCCCAGGCAGTAACAATAGGAATTCTAATCCGATACTGAATCCAACTGTCTCCTGCTGTAACTTTATCCTTTCACTTCTCATCCTAAGAGAAGATTGGTGAACTAGGCCATACTTGTTCCTTCATTGAAAAAAATACTTGCGTTGTAAATGCCAAAAAAGGAAGAGAAATCTGCATTAGGATTCAGCTGGTTCGTTTCACTCCTTTGTTGGGTTCATTTTTTGTGAGTGGGTGTGGTTGGTGGTTTGGGACAGTGGCACAGCCATGTCTTCATTTAATTTTATAGGACAGGAATAAATGCCAATGAATTAAACTGGAATAACTCAAAGTAATTTCTAAGCTCTTGACCTAACTAGTCATATCTTCCCAAACTATTTTTGGTTAGCATTATTAATGTCTCTACTTAATATGTGGACTTGGTTATGCTGCATGATGAGGGATATCAGCCCTTTTAATATCAATAATTGTTTCAGCAAGGCAATTGCATGAAGAAATGTAGATGTCCTCCAAGGACCTCTGGTTTTTACTATCCCCTCCCTGATCCTGATAGGTTAAATTGGATGTGGGCTGCAGAACTTGGGGAGGCAGGATAAAAGCAAGTTCTGATAGAAGTCATTTGCACAGGAAGAAAAATGGCATTTCTACAGTTTACAATAAACTGAATCGTACATAAGGTTTGATCTTTTGGGATGAACCTGTTTCCCTAATACTCACTTAAAACAGGTTCCTTAAGGAGCCATTCTTGAGTCTCCAGGTTCTGCTGTGATGGTGAATTTCAGGCAGTAGCAGCTTTGCTGCTGTCCTTGCTGTTTCCTGGCTTGGGAAGTAAAGGTGAGGGAAATGGTAGCTAAACCTTCATAGACTGAAAGGTTTCACAGTTTCACTTAAGCTTTGGGGAGGCTGCAGTCAAAATGCACATGTCTGCAATGTCTTTTTTTATTATTAGACAGATATTTGAAAACACAGTCCTTCAAATAGCAGTAATTTCTGCCATGTTGTGTTGTATTTCTTGTTTCTAATATGCATTAGCATCCACATCTCCTGTCTGTCAGTCACTTAGAGTAGCATGGCTTGAGACAAGGAGCTACTGCCTGGTGTCAAGAAAGATGAGTTGTGGGGCAAAGAAACCACATTTCTTTGTCTTTTTCAGACTTTGGAATTGTGTTTTGTGTTAAGACCCTGAAGAGAGGGATAGAGTCCTCTCCTAGGGTGTCCTTTCAGTGAACTGGTGCTCTTAATTGCTTGGATGATGGGACAGGAAAGCTCTGACTAAGCCAAGCTACACATGGCATTGCTTGATGAAAAAATTTGTTCTTGCATTCCTGCCTTTTTTTTTTCTTCTTCTTATCTGCTCATAAGAGCAGATAGCATAAGATACAATGCTGTATTGCTGTGAAGAAGCCCATGCACACGTCAGTGTTTCATTCATGCCAAAGGGAATTCTGAGCTGGACTGGAACAGTGTAGCTGTGTGTGTGTGTTCATCCTGTCCCTCCTCCACATGTCCTCCTTCCCTTCTTCGGCCTCATCCTTCAGAGCAGAGTGCTTGCTTGCTGTTGTGAAGAGCAGCCGACCAAAACCACTTACAGAAGGGAAAGACAGCCTGCCAAATTTGAGTAAGAAAACATGTGGGCAGCTTAAAACTATTTCTGTTTGAAACCCAACTGGTGCTGTGCAGTTCAGGCCACTTGCTCACTGTGTTTTATGCTCAGTGGCCACAGTGAATGAATAAATTTGTGTGTTCTATGGGTGACTGTGGACCTGCTGCCTGAAATGCACATGGCAGGGTATGTGCAGGAGTGGTCAGAATTGGGAATCTGAGAGGATTTCCTTTTTGCAGGAACAAGGAGGAAGAAATGCTGCCTAGGTGTGCTTTCAGTATTGTTTTTGAAGGCTTTTAATCCCTGTAGTTGTCTTGTGGGAGAGAAATGCAGTTCTAGGGGGAGTGTGGGTTAGAGATAGTGGGCAAAGCAGGCAGACTTGGAGTGGGAGGAGAACAGCTTTTCTTCCTTGCAGTGCTGGGAGAGATGTATGTCTGCCACTGACATGTCTTTTCCTCTCAAGTAGATGTTAGTTTTCCTGAGCACAGGCAAGGAGACAGTCTACTGCCACGGAGGGGAGAGACAGGGCTTGGGAGTGTGTTGTGTCACAGTGTTTTTTGCCACAGTTCATTTCCTGCACTTCATCAACCCACTGTGCTCCTACTACAAATTGCCATTTTGTTGCCCTAGGGTTGGTATATCATCCTTTCAGTGGCTAAGAAAAAGTGGGTGTGTCTTTGCTTCTTGCTTGATGTTAACCTCATGTTGTACAGGATTTGTTAAAGCTTTGAGACACCACAGTGTTGGGTGACAGCTGTTGTAAAGGAAGCTCTCCACGTGGTTTTTGGGCATGAGAAAGTGTTCAAAGTGCTGCTACTTTGAACAAGTTGAAAGTTGAAGTTCAAGTTGAACTACTTGAAAAAGTAAAATTTACTTGTCCATGAAGCAGGGAAGTTGTTTTTTCTTAATTTTGCTGGTAACTGAATGGCTTTGTGGTTGGGAAGGGGAATTTGCCGAAGCATCAGGTCTGTGTGCACCCCAGATCCATTTTGAGTAGTAAATTGGTCCTGCACAAGTGGGTGTTGGTGGTGAGTTTCTACAAACGCTGTCGGGAGGGCCTCATGCCAGGAGAAAACAGAGCTATTACCTTGGAAGGTGTGGGGAGGGCAAGGAGTTTCTTAGAGATGGGAAGATGCAGTGTTTGAGTCCATAAGAGAGGGCATTAGGAATCAGAGTAACTTCATTCTACAAGATTCCAGATCCTTTATTTCTGCTCCCATTGTTTCTCTTGTCCTGTGATTTGACTGATCTATTTATCTCAATATCTGCGTGGGGGTGAAGATCCGTGGACAAGCATGGATTGCTTACTTGCCTTCTGATACTGTTGAAGCAAAGTACTGTTGACTTGATAGCTTGTCTGCATGTCAAATTTCTATGGAATGGATTTCTGTCTTCTGTTTGGAAGCTTTGTGGTGTAAATGAGCATGTGAGCTGTCCTCTGTTTAGACTATGAGTTTGACTTTAGGATCAGAATTGGGAAACAGACAGAAATAAGTCATCTGACAACAGGAACCAGGAGTAAGCTCCTTATGGGAATTGTAGCTGCTGTACTACTGCTGTAGTCACTTGTGGATGCAGGAGGAATGCAGCCAAGCTGACTAGGCTGGTAGCTGAAAGTCTGTGCTGGCTGAGAAATGCTTTCTGGCACATTCAGTGTAAAAATTTAGAGCATTTATTGTTTAAGATTGGAAAAGTCCGTGGTTTGTCTCTTCTTAACCTTAAAAATGCAACATGGTCTGTCAGGGAAAACACACCATGCAGAGGCTTCCTTTTGGGATTTTGGATGGATATAGATGATTCTGATTGAGAGGTAGGAGGCTGGTTTTGCCTGTGACTGACATGATGAGCTATAAATGCCTGTCCTCTTTTTCCTCTGGATCCGCATGGTTGCTAAGTTCAGCGGCTTGCTTGGCATGGGCTCTGGAGGAGCTGCTTTGATCCGAGGGCTGGCTGCACTGCGAGAAAGGATCGTGTGCTCCGATGGGAGAGAGCTGCTCCTGCATGGACACACTTCAGCTCTGCTGTTAGGAAAGCTGGGTAAAGGCAAGACCCCGCAGCTCAATCTGCCCAGAGCTTTATTGCTGCTGGCTTTGTCCACTTACAAGTTGGGATGTCGTGTTTCCATTGTTCAGCTGTGCTGAGCTACAATCCTTAGAAAAACAACTTGTTTCAGCTGGAAATGGATGGGTGTGCACAGTTCAGAGCTGAAACTTGGACACAGTGCATGAGGCCAAGCAAATCGAATAGGGGAAAATATTCCAGAAAAAGTATTTGTGAGAAGTTGTTCCACCTTTAGTTGTGCTAGGCTGCTTTAGACTCTCTTTTCAAAGGATGAGTGAAGAGTCATGGTCTGTTGCAGCAAAGTCTGAGTGTGACATAGAAATGGCTGCTTATTGAGCTGTGAGAAGAAAGCTCAAGGTACTTCTCCTTGAAGACTCTGCAGGCAACTAAAGTGTAGGAAAGCCCCCCCTCAAGTTAATCAGTGATAAAGATAGTAAATTATCATTGGGATTTCTTGTAGAGATAGGAGTGAAACAATGCATTTGTGTTTTTAACAGCTTAGGGTTTTGGGGTTTCTTTTAGGTCTTCACCTTTTCCTTAGGTGTCATTTTAAAGGAAGATGCTTCAAGGATCCAAGTCAGTCGCTGTGGATCTGTCAGTGCAGCAAGGTGCTTCATGGCATGCTTAGACGTGTCTTGTATTGAGAATTAGTCAAATCTTTCCTTGGACAGTCAAGACAAAAGGTGAGTCCAGTGGAAAAGGAACATGATTAACTGTTAGAGAAGGATTTTCTCTTTCTTGGGAGCTCACCTTCCTTAAACAAGGCTTAAGAGAATAATTAGTCCCTTGAAAGTAGGGCAGTGAGGAATAGGATGTAACAGTGCACAGCAGGACTCCTCAGTCATTTCTCAGCAGTACGCACTTTGTCTGGAGATGCTGGTGCTGCTGCCAGTGAGGTGTGTTTCAGTAGATGGCCAAAATCTTCTGTTCAGAGCAGAGTCATGCTTCGTGTACTTCCCAGTTTTTAATTACTGAATTGACCAAG
Source organism: Peucedramus taeniatus (assembly GCA_013400575.1). Taxonomy (NCBI): domain Eukaryota; kingdom Metazoa; phylum Chordata; class Aves; order Passeriformes; family Fringillidae; genus Peucedramus; species Peucedramus taeniatus. The sequence goes on along the minus strand of WBNO01007536.1, from coordinate 154,794 downwards.
TGGAAACAACTTCATCCAGCACCTACTGCAGAATGCATTGTTCTGTACTACTTGTGTTCTTTGCCTTCCTTGGTTCTCACTACTGAATCCGTCACAGCTGGCCATGCCATGTTTAAGGATCTTTGTGATTCTGTGGTGATGGTCCTCGGGATGTGCTTATCCAAGGAAGTTTAGAGTCCTTGAGCTGTCCTTCAGGAAAACTCCAAAATGCTATTTCTGTAGCTCTCTTGTTACTGAGCCTGTGGCACAGTCTGGGGGCTCAGAGAGAACGTAACCCCTCTAAGCTTTTAAGGGCTGTAGTGAGACAGCTCTGGTTTGAGTGGCCCTATAAGTAATTTGTTAAGTAGCTTAGATGATGCTTACCTCAGGTACTTGAGGGAGAGTCTTAGGGGGCTGCAGTTGTTCAGGTGTGACATTTGGGGATTTTGGTGTTAAGGGAAGAGGGTGATTCTGGGAAGTCCAGTGGTACCATCTCCTTCTTCATGGTTATGTGACCCCTTTACTTTGTCTCTGCTAAATAGATATAACAGTGAGTAAGACTTGACAGGTGACTTGCAAAAACTGCCTGCATAGGCCCAAGCTGTCCCTTTAGTATCCCTCAGTTGTTGGGTCTTTTGCAGGGGTTGGTTTCCATTTTGATTCTGCAATGGCATGGGAAGAACCTTTATTACAGGTGCTGCTGTTTTTCTGTGGCTCTGATGTAGACCACCACATCTCTGGTGAGACATAGGAGCTGTTCATACATGTCTAAGCTTTGCTTCTGAGGTCAGTTCTTTCAAACCTTCTCCAAAAGAAGGGGTTTCGGTCAGGTTTCTGTCAGTTCAGGTTGAGGGAGGATTGGGAGGAGAGTGAAGGTGTGAACTTGTGTTGAGGGCTTGGATTGAAAATGTGGCAGCTTTATATTGTTGATGTAACAGTGTTGTCTGAAGCTCAGCTTTCGGAGGCATGAGTATGTGTTTCAGTGGCTTTTTTTATAATGATGTTTATATCTTGTTATTCATGTCAGAGACTAAAATTTGTATTTTTTCCCCCCACATAAATGTGAAATTTGGGCAGGAAAGTTAAAACGATAGTGAGACAAGGTGTTGCTATTTTTACACTGGCATGAATTTTTTCTCGCATGAACGGTTGCAGCTGAATACCCATTAATGCATGAATTTGCTTCATGTGGAAGTATGCCAGGTGCATGGAGTGAGGCTTTGAAATGGGAAAAGAATATTATTCCTTGCAGTTTCACAACCTTCTCATAGCTACGGCTTTCAGCAGCCTGCCCCTCTGTTTTTATTGCTGTGTATGCTGCTGGGAATGCAGCGTGTGGAGGAGAGGAGGGAATTTTCCTGTGAATACCTTAGCACCTGTCTTGTCATCAGAAGCACACTGCAGTCCTAATGCAGGTATCCCTGCAGCAGAGACTCGGCTGGTGCCAGTCTGGGGACTGTGTTATGCCATTTCAGCAGCATGCTGCTCCTCTCACCTCCTTCCTCCTCTCCCCTTTTAATTTTTGTAGCAGCAGCAAGAGAAATGGAGTGTACTGTTAAAGGAATAAAATGAAAGAAGATACTGTTGAGATGTTCTGGACCTGCCAGACTTGAGATTTGTGCTGAACGAGGCATTTTGGTTTGGGGAGGGTCAGTGCATGTTGAGAAGACAACAGATCTGATTGTGCATCCCAGATCAGTGGGAGCGATGCTCACCGTGCAGGGAAGAGGTGGTGCTGTCAGATGGTGTCTGTGGTGACAGTGCTGCTGTAGTAGCAGGGTAGGGCAAGTGAGAATCACACAGCTTGCTCCTCTTAGGAAGTAGGTTTGAGGAAAACACACAAAATCTGCAATGCTGAAATGGAGTGGGCACTTGATCATCTAGTGCGCTTGACTTCCATGTCTGCTTTCCCTTGCAGTGACCAGGGAGCTGATCTCTATCTAAAGAAAATGGTGTCTTGTGTAAGGAGCCAGGAAACCATCACTTATGCTTCAGGGGTATGTCATCCAAATGGGGTGGTGGTGAGGCTTTGACCCATAAAAATAACAGGTGCTGCCAGAGCCTTGGCTTCACTAAGGCCTTGGATGGAATTTTTTCTCTAATGCATTATTAATGCTGTGAGGATCTGCAAAGGGCCTTGAAACCTGTGTTACTGAGTGGTAGTTTCTCCTGAAAACATGTAGGTGAAAAGGCAGAACCCTTTACTTTGCCTCAATAGTTAGTTTGTGAAAGTCAAAATCCCTTCTCACTGTTGTGTTTGAAGACATGTGTAAGTTAATTTCTCTGTCCTGATGTTTCAAATAAGTTTATTTTTTCCAGTAAGCTGTCCTGAAACCGAGATGAGATCATGTATTTTGAAACCATCAGAGGTGATTTTCTGAAGGCTAAAAGGTAGCAGGGTGAAGGAGAGCAAACATGAAGTTCTTGCTATAGTATGGGGTATTGTATCTTGTAATTTGCAGAGGTTTTGGGTTGCCAATTTAAATGTTGTGTTTTGGATCCCAAAGTGAAAAATTGGTGCTTGAAATACTTGGCCCAGTTTGTCATATTTCAAATGATCCTTGCTTTGATTCACTCTTGCCTTATGAATCTCTTGATGTGCATCAAATGGTTAGATACAAGGCATGAAAAAGCCCTAGCAGTGTTTTGCAAAGTGAATTTCAGTAGTTACTAGTTAGAGCTGGACTTTGTTCTTGCACTGGGAGTGGGGGTTTATTTCCTCTTGTGTATTGCACTTGCAAGGTAATAGTATAAACATTGCTATTTCTGTGTGAAACAGACTTCAAGTGTATTCCTAAAGTGAGCAGTGGAAAACATGCTGTCAAGAAATGCTCAGTAATGTATGAAGTGTCTAGATAGATAGATAGATTAATTATTTTTCAGTGCAGTGTCTTGGAGGTGTGAGAGCTGAAATTGTTCTAGAGGGAAACAGATTATCTTGGACAGGAGTTGCTGGAGCACCGGGGAAAGCAGTGTGGCTGTAGGTCAGGCATGAGGAGTTCCTCAAGGAAATCAGGATTAAAACTGCTCACTCTCAGGGAGTAATTTTTAGCTGAGTAAGGAGAGAATCTGAAACTTCCTTGCTCTTCAAGCAGGGAAGTGGGGCTGAAGTCAGCAGAGTAGGATCAAGGGTTATTAACTGACCAGGTCATAGTTGTGGTTTTGGTCTGAAGGTGGTTTTGCAAGACCAAACAGAGTTGAAAATTCTTACTAAATTTATTGTTGTCTTTAAAAACCTTCTGCTGCTCTCCAAAAGTTTTGGAGCTGGGAAAAATCAACTGTTAAAGGACTTGCTAATTGGCAGTAAGTGCCTCACAAATAACTGATCCAAAAGGAGTGTCAGGTAAAGTTTATTTTAGGGGGGTGCAGTTTGCTACCTGGCAATGGCCACTGGCTTTTCCTTGTCCTTAAGGTATTTTGAAAGGGCTTTGCTCTGGTCCTTGTAGGATCTGTCTGGCACCCTCTGGATGTCAAACACCAAAGGCCCAAATGCCAGAGTAAAAATGAAGCAAATTCTAAATTGTGTTCCTTATCTCATAGAAGGCAAGTCATGGGACTCATCTGAGCAAAGCTGAGATGCAAAGTTGTGTTGGATTTTAGGACTGGAAAATAGGGGCCAGCCCCAAAAATAAGGAAAAATCTTTTTTCATGAGAGGTGGAATTTTTGTCTTTTAATACTTGTCTGAGCTAGTGTGGTTCATCCAAATCCAGTTTCAGATGCTGCTGTTTTATATTATGATGCTTAAAAACACTGAAGCTTAAAAAGTAAATCCTGTTAGGTTAATGAGCCCAACTTGCTGTTTCACAGCCGTGCAGAGCTGCTGTGTGCAGCCTGGCTGCCAGACACTTCACTGCAGTGCACTGCTTCCTTGGTGCTGCTTCAGGAACTCTGCACTAATGCTCTGAGCCTGTCATCCAGAGACACAGATACCCTGCTGTCTGCTGCCTTACAGATGGCTAAAAGGCAGCTCAGAACTTATGTTGCTTCCAGGGAGATGACACTGGATGTTTGTCCAAAGGTGCCATTCAGGTTCTTGTGAGCAAGGGTTTGGGCTGGGTGATGACACTGAGTGCCCAAATGTACCATTTGGGCCACTTATTGCTGCTCTGCCTCCACATGACACGTTACAGACGCGGTTTTAGTGTTTATAGTTTAGGCAGAGTGCTTGCTCTGGGTAAATGCTGGAAGGAAGGAGCACATCAAGACTGAGTGCATGCAGGATGGCCTGAAGGAGCAGGGAATGGGATCAGCAAAATGGGCTCTTGGAATCAGACAGGGAAACTGAGGTGAGAAGGAGAAAATTGCTTTTTACAGTCTTTTCTTAATGCTTCCGAGTTGTCCTTACAGCAAACATGTCATTTAGGAAAACTACAACTCAGTGATAACCAAGTGCTAGAGATGCTCTGTAAATGAGCAGTAATGGATGGATAAAAATGGGCTTGTGGCATTTGCAGTGAGGGTGGTGGGTGCTAGAAACCAAGTCTTTTCTGCCTTGTTCCTAAAGAGAGTGTTTAAAAGTTGGTTTTATTCTGATAGAGTTCAGCTCAGTTTAAGGCTCTCAGGTAAGGGAAGTGGTGGCAGGTCCTTCTGCTGGGAGTAAGGTTAGAGTTGCTGTTGACTTAAACTTGTGATGTTAGTTTAGACATTTATACTCATTTTGGTACTTTGCCTAGCTTAGTACCTAGTTGATGGTGTGGTTCTAGAGGAACTGCTTGGTGTTGGGTACTGCATTTCTTCCTCCTAGGAGGAGATGATGTGAAGAGACAGTTGTTGGTTGGCGGGATGTATTTTCTCTTCTCCCTCCCTCCCTGGCCTGGTGTAAAATTAGGAAGGTGCTGATGTATGTTTAGCCTTAAAAGCAGCACATTTGAAATCCGTAGATAACCTGAAGCTTTTCTTCAAGTCCTTAATGCTAGAGAGTTGTTTGTTTGTGGTTTTTATGTGTGTAATTACTTGGGGTTGTGTTGTGTATTCTTTCTGTGAGGGAAACTCTGAGAGGAAGTTGATTCTTTGACCTTAGTTTACATCTGTGTGAGATGATGTGGAGGCTTGGGTCCGCAGTGGGATCTGTGCTGATGGCAGTCTTACGTGTGGGTGGCTTGATGGAGACGGATGGATCAAGTCATAGTTAGCATCAAGAGCTGAATTCTCTCTCTGATTCAGCACTATATGGTGGCAAGAGCCAGTCCAGTTAGGGCAACTCAGGTGTGCTTTGTCTTCTTGTCCTAACCTGTTATTTGTTCAAGTGCGCGTTCAGTATTTGATGTTTGTCAGTCAGAACAAACTTCCTGGCAACTTACAGGGCTGTCTTCAGGGTGTACAGACAGGAGTCCTGTTTGAGAGCAGCCAGAACTTGGGAGTTTTGTTCTCCTGGCATCTTTTTGGTAGTAAAAGCGTCAAATATACCAAAAATTGTTTTGAGCAAAGTAAACCTAGGCCAGGACAGAATATGAGATTCTTACTGCAGGATGAGAGGGTAGGAGAAATCTTGTAAAAGGGTTTATGCTGGGCCCTGAACAACTGAGTTATGTCAGAGTATTGTTGAATTGGAGGACTGCTGATGGAGCATGTAGATGGAATATTCTAATATGTAAGGTGGAGCATTTGTATGCTACTCTACACTTTTTTTTTAGTCAAAGGAAATAAAATACATCTGAAGCCCTGGTACATGGAAATGCTTTGTCTTTGTTTGTAGCTTCTGTGGAGAAGGCAGGATTTTCTGAGAAGCAGAAGTAGAGTTTTCCTTTCTACCAAAATAGGGTTTTATTCCCTGCTTTGGTACACCATGTCTTTATCTCTGTCCCTGTATTGTACTTGTTGTTGTGTAGAAAAACTGAAAAGACTGTAATAAAACCCTGTAGGTAAATAACAATTTTAAAACTGCAGAGATGGGAAGTTCTGCAAGCTGCAGGCTGAAGGTGGATCTGTTCTACCTTGCAATAGAAAATATTTTTAATATTATTTAATATTAAAAATAGTGTAAAGTGTTTTTCCAATTAGTAAATTTCTTGATATTGTTCTGAAATGTTTTCAGTGACAGCACATAATATAAACATTCCCCAGACTTCATTGTGAGGATGTTTTCTTCTGGTCCCTCGTGGGAATCTCGGTGCTGTGTTGTTTGTGGGTGGATTTCTGCTTCTCCCTGTTCTCCTTGGGTTGTTTATTTAATCACACCATGCACATATTCTTAGCTGGAAGGAAGATGGGAGGATTTTTCCATTTGAAACTTAAACTGCATGAAAGACCTAATTTTGGGGAGAGGATATGTGTGGGGGAGAGTAGTTTTCCTATTTTGACTTTTTTCTTAGCAAATATTTCATAGTGTTAGGAAGAACCACGACCAGCTGTTCATTATTTCACTTGGAGGAAATTTTTTTCAGTTAGTCTGAGCAGTTGGGATTTTGCATGAGTTGTGTGAGCCAAGAATCCTTCCATGGCTCCAGAGTTTGCCTTTCCAGGGGTGAAATCTGCCGCTTGGCTCCTGAGCAGTGCAGCGGTTCCTCTGTCTTGCCGCAGCAGGCTGTCCTCTCCAAGAAGACAAATGGCAAGTCCTCAGATGAACCAAAACAGGCCTAAGAGATCAGTGTAGGTGCAGAGAGCAGTGATGGGCAAAGGACCCTGGCAAGGCAGGGTTCCTGAGGATTGTGGAGAAAACCATGAGCTGCCTTCACCAGTTTGCCAGACTGGAGAGAGCAGCCTGTGTGAGTACGGCTTGGAGAAAACACTGCTGGGAGAGACGGGCAGTGCTGCTGGACTGTCCCGCTCTTGGCATCAGAGCCACTTTGGTCTGAAGCTGCAAGTCCTCCCTTTTAGCTTGATGTTCCCGGATTAGGAGGAGGAAGGCAGAGAGGCTGCGAAAGAGCAGAGGGAGCCTTTAGAGGTGCCCTTGGGATGTGTGTTTGTGAATTGCCAAGAGCTGTCCAGAGGCTTTGTCTCTCAGTGGTGATGTTGAAGAGGTAAAATTAAGAAAATTGGGAAGTAGCACTCAGCCTGCCTTCCTTAGCAAACAAGGGATTTGAGTTTAAGCTGAGTGTGTCCTGGAAGTGGCAAGTGGGAGACAGACAGCAGAAGGCAAAAGTTGCCTGAGCTCCCCACTTGTGACAAGAGAATGGATGGGAGGCTGGAGGGACCTTCCAGGAGTCCTTAGGTGACCTGCTTGCTTTTCTGGTTTATCTGCCCACATAGATGGATTCTTGGGAAATTTATCTGTAGGAATCTGAACTTGTGATGCTCATGGGACTGCTTTGAAACTTTGGAGACACAAATGAAGCTTAAGAATAAAATAATTTTCTGTTTCAATGGGGATTATATTCCATGTGGAAACAGATACAGACAGTGGTTACTTTTATCCAGAGGTGACTGCAGTTTTTGATTGTTGTAGGGGTGGCCGGCACACGTGATTTCTCTGTTGGGCAGACTGGCATTTAAATTGATTCTGATTTTGGATTGGGATTGGGCTTTGGGTTTTGAAACCTGGAATTTTGGAAGCTGTTTAGCTTTGTAGGGGGATGTTTAACTAGGTCTTTGTAATTTGGTAATTGTTTGGGTGACTAGTTCACAGGCTGTGGAGTGAGCTCATGGAACTCTCAGAGAAGTGTCTTCTCTGAGCTACTTGCCCTGATTGTCCTCTAGCAGGCAGGATAACACAAATGAGTATTAGGGGTTTCTTCTCTAAAACACTCATCTCATTCCTAATTTCTACGTATTGCACAGCAAAAAGAGATAGCACAGAAAAATAGGGTCTACAGAAGAATTTGGACAATTCAGCATCTGTTTTCTAAAAAAGTCACATAAACAGTTGTATATTCTAGAGACCAAGTTTAAGAAAATGTTTTCTTGAGAAAGATGCTGTGATGTGATGTCATTTTGTAGTGGTGTTGATATTATGTGGAAGGTGTTGCTTGTCCTTATGGTTGTTTTCTGTGGATGTTGGATTAGGCGACATCAGACCCAAAGTGAGATACCTGAAGCCAACAAAGTACTTAAAAAGAAAATGCTTAAATAATAACTGCAGCTGTAGGTTTTTTGTGGTTTTAGTCTATTTTGGTCAGTTATATCTTTCTTAAACCAGGTGTGTTTCTTTTCAGGTGGAATCATTTATCTTGGATCAGGATGATCTCGAAAATCCTATGTTGGAAACAGCTTCTAAATTGCTCCTGTCAAGTACTTCTGATGGTGCTGACCTGAGAACAGTAGATCCCGAAACCCAGGCAAGATTAGAAGCTTTACTTGAAGCTGCGGGTAAGTCCTCGTGTCCCGTACAGGTTTAGCCCCAAAGTCCTTAGAAGAGTCCATACTGGAATCGCTTGCGTAAGGCTAATCCACAGGAGCATGATACAGCTGCAAAATGTACAGCAAGGTGGGTTTGGCAAGGGTGTCACAAAAAAGAAGAAAATTTATTTTAGAGTATTCCAAGGTTTGGAAAATCAGAATTTCACGTGAAGATGTTTCAAATCAGATGGCTCCAGTGTTGGCGTTCTAAAAGCCTGAGTCAAAATTAATGCCTGACCTTGGCGTGTGACATTATGTCAAACCCTAAATTGCTCAATAGGTTTTATTTTGTAGTAGTTGCTGTATGAAGAGCTTTAATAGTTGCTTATATGAAGTAGTTTCAGTAGCTGAAAACTGATTCCTTCTGTGGATTGGAGGGTTTCGATCACACGCAGCTTTTAATGAGTGTTGTGAACAGTTAAAGCCATCGTTTTGGAAGCTGCAGTTGATTGTGCTTGGAATGTTTCTGCCAACAGATCTCATAGGCTCAATTTCAACTTGTCTGTTCTCTCCTTTCCTGGCACGCGTCCCCATCGGCTGTGAATTGGATCGGCAGGAATAGGGAAGCTGTCGACAGCAGATGGGAAAGCCTTTGCAGATCCTGAGGTGCTCCGCAGGCTGACCTCCTCGGTCAGCTGTGCGTTGGATGAAGCTGCCGCTGCGCTGACCCGGATGAGGGCGGAGAGCACAGCCAATGCAGGGCAGACGGACAAGTAAGCCAGGTTTTGTCCCGGACCTTTTCAGCCCTTTGCCGCTTCCAGAAGCGGTTTTTCTTGTTCTAGCACTTGCGCTTAGGGGATGATGAAACTCTTACTCAAGTAGAATTGGTGCCAAGTTATCACCTTTGCTTCTCCTGCTTAAGTATTTGTGGACTGGCAGGTCTTGCAGTCCATCCTGCTTAGAATTACGGAATGACACTCCAAGGAGTTTATTGTGACCAGCTATAGAAACATTTCTGAGCTCTTCAATGCTATGGGCTTTAGAACTGTTCCAAACAGTTGCAAATCCCCAAATGGGTCATTCAGTGGTAGCATGAAACAAGATTTCAGATTTAAAAAAATCTTATCGTGAATTTCACTGTGCCTTTTTAATTGAGGAAAGGAGGCAGCCTTGAGGGACCGGAGCTCCGTAGCGGTCAGTGTCACATAGGGCCCTGGATAGAGCCTCAGCCAGGGAGTTGCTGCTCTTGTAGTGGACTTTGTGGCTTTACATGTGCCGTTTTGTCTTACTGGGATATTCAGGAGGGAAGGAAGAAGGAGGTTTCCTTCCAGGCTGCCATAAGCCTTCAGTGCAGCAGAAGGAGTGTTAAGAAGTTCCCCCAGAAGTTGTGGGACAACCAAGTGCTGCTGTGCTAGTCAGAGGCTTGTTCCTTCTATACGGAATAACTCCAAAGAAAGATTTCTTGCTGTAGGAACAGCATGAAGAGAAGTATAATTTTGGTTTGTCTGCTTCTGTTCAGTGTGCATCCCCTCTTCTCTGTACCACTTTCTTGGGAATGGTGGTGGTTGCCAAAGTTGTTATTGGAACTGAGGTTCTTGGAAACTAAAAAAAAAAGTCAACATGTAGTGAAGAGACATATTTCAGAACTGATTCTCCATGTATTAAAATTGTGTCTGGTGACAAGATCCTGGTATCTTCAGCACAGGAGAGAAGGGAAGTGGTTAAGTTTCCTACAGGAGAATACTGATGTGGGTGATTTGTTTTAGTTTAATTAACAGTTACAGTGCTGAACAAATAGTTTTTTCAAGATTGACAGGTGATTTCCATGTCTTCTGGTCCTGGGATATCCTGCATATGTTTCTCTTGTAAACTTTTGTTAAAAATTAATAGCAGGAGTGGATATGGACATGACTTAATTTTCAGCCGAGTTAGCTGGGAAACCTCAAGTGTAAAACTGGCAGTTCTTTAATTAGAAGTTGGCACGTTTTCAGCTCGTGTTTCCTTTTTTTGCTGACTGCGTCCTCATGGCACACTGGATTTGAGGCACAGTCCATTTTCACGCTGAATGCTTTGTCCCTCGTTAGCCGCAGCTTGGCCGAGGCTTGCTCTGAAGGAGATGTGAATGCTGTGCGGAAGTTGCTCATTGAAGGCCGGAGTGTGAACGAGCACACAGAAGAAGGGGAAAGCCTCCTTTGTTTGGCCTGCTCAGCAGGATATTATGAGCTTGCACAGGTTGGTTTCCTGGCTGTTTGTACTATGTGTGTGTTGTACATAAAGAAATGTTAAATCAATATATTAGCATTTTGTGCACCTGGAAGGGGGTGTTATGGTAGTGAGACATGGCAGTTGACTGGCAAATGAGTTTCACACATAGACTAAATATTGCTGAGGCTTACTTGGTGCATGTTTTCTGCAAGGGTTGCTCACCCAGTGCTGGGGTGAAGGTGGGGGTTTGTAGTGCAGAGGCAGGGTTTGTCACTCCTTATCACTCCAGTGTTGTTGATTACTGTTTCTCGGCAGGTTCTCCTGGCAATGCATGCCAATGTGGAGGACCGGGGAATCAAAGGAGACATCACACCTCTAATGGCTGCTGCCAATGGCGGGCACGTCAAAATTGTCAAGCTGCTGCTAGCTCACGGTGCTGATGTGAACGCACAGTCATCCACAGGTAAAGAGGCTGTTGGGAACGACTGCAGAGCTGGGATTTGCAGTGTGCACGGAACTTGGTGTGGAAGTTTGGGAGCAATGGCTCTCAGCCCAGCAAGGCAGAATGCTTCCTTGTGGTTTTGCCATTTAAGTTCTCTTTTCTAAGTGAAACTCTGAAATATTTTTGGATGCAGATAAAATATTATGGAGACATAAAAAGGTGGATAAGGTCATTTAGTAACTGGAAGGTGTTTGAGAACATAAGATTTGTTGTCACATTTTAAGCACAGTTTGGTAAGTTTGCATGTACGTGGGAAAGTTATTTGGTGGCAGGTCAGGAAGCCCAAGGGGAGAAGTGAGAAGTTGCCCCCCCCTCCCCCTCTTTCTGTGGTAATTTGCTAGCCGTTTGTGTTGAAGTGACCAGATTGGGAAATCTCCTAATTTTTTGTAGCCTGGAAGTGGAGAGCTGGTGTGTAGTCAGCAGTACCTGATGAATGGAGAGCTGACCCTGGGTGAGGGGGAGAGGGGGATACCAGAAGGAACTTTATTTTTGAAATTTTTTTTTCAGTGAAGTAGTTTTCTTAGTGGCAATATGGCTTTGACATTTAACATTTTTCAAGGTGTCTTTCATAGAGGCAGATTCTTTGACTTTAGGGTCCAGATCCATGTTTTCGTATTTTTTTCCACCGAAGTTGTTTTCCTCTCCTTGTAAAGACTATGAACGTTTTGGAACTAGCCCCTTTAAGTTTTTAAGACTTGATTTAGAAGCAGCAGTTCATTCTGCTCCTGGTGGTTTTGAGCTTTCATTCTTACAGCATCGTGTTCCCCTGCTGATTAGCAGGAATACGGATGGTGCTTTGTGACAGAGGCTGGGCTAGAAATGGGAAGAGAGGTGCATCAGTACTGGCACAAGGGGATCCTCATTCTGACAGCACCGAGCTGCTTGGTGCCATTACTGATTTCCCCCTCCCTGTAGTTCTTCATCTGTAGCCTGAAAAACCCTGTTCCATCAGGTATCCAGGTAAAAGGGATGGAATGGAGTGTCAGGTGAAGTTCTGGGTGAAGAAAGGCCATCAGGTTCTGTTTCCAACCCTTGTTCTCTCTGGCTCAAGGCAACACAGCCCTGACCTACGCCTGTGCCGGGGGCTATGTGGATGTTGTGAAGGTGCTGCTGGAGTCGGGCGCAAGCATCGAGGACCACAATGAGAACGGCCACACGCCGTTGATGGAGGCCGGGAGCGCTGGGCACGTGGAAGTGGCCAGGGTGCTGCTGGAGAATGGAGCGGGCATCAACACGCATTCCAATGAGTTCAAGGAGAGCGCGCTGACGCTCGCTTGCTACAAAGGTACAGTGACAAGGGTGAACGAGTGTCAGGGGAGAACGTGGGTTCCTCCAGCCTTGCTGCCCACCACCACAGTTTAGAGGGTGTGAGCAGACACTGTGTTGTCCTGGCTGTGATACCACACAGCACGCCTGTGCCATATGCAAAATCATCTGTGTGCAGAGTCTGAGTATCAAGATCTAAACCTTTGGTCTGAGGTACGATTATTTAGAAGATGCTCTGTTAAACAAATCAAGAGATAAGGAACTAATGTGTTAGATTACAGAATAAGTAAGCTGAACTTTCTGTATTACAGATGTATTATGCTAGGTATCTCTCCTTAAAAACAGAAAATACTTCATTTTAAAGGACTTGGCACTTGAAAATCATGGCAGGTTTAGGACCTTGCCTTTGAGGTGTCAGTGCTGAGGACAACAGGCCTTTGTTTCCTCCCTTGGAGCATTAGGCAGCAAACCTGCACCACCCCAAAAAGGGATGGAGAAGTTTAATTAAGGGGCAAAATATGTTCCTACAGCCCAGCAGCTGCTGTTACAGTAACTTACATGTTTTTTTAGGCCCTTGCCATTGTGGAGTAGTTGATGTTGGTAGCAGAAGTACTTGTGTGGCACCCATATAGAAGTTGCTCTTAGTCTTTGATTTATATTTTTTACCAACTACACTGATAAACTGCTGTGCACATAGATGGCAGAGATACAAACACACCTTTCCAGAGTGGACTTTTTATGTTGTAACATGGACGTCCGTGACCTTCATTATGTACTTTAGATCCTTTCTGTGAGTGTTGAAATGCACTTTCTCAAGCAGTTTCCCTCTGTTAACTATATTCTTCACACAGGCCATCTGGAAATGGTGAGGTTTCTGCTGGAGGCTGGTGCAGACCAGGAGCACAAGACAGATGAGATGCACACTGCTCTCATGGAGGCGTGCATGGTAAGACACACAAGGCCTGAGCAGTGAGGTCTGCGGGCTCTCTTTTCTTCCTGAAGATGGGGAAAGTGATTCCTTTGAGTCTCCTTCTGGTACAGAATCTGGCTGTGATGTTTTGGTTCTCTTGTCTACTTGATGGGAAGTTAACTTTATTATTAAACTGAGAATTGATTTCTTAAGTTTCCTTTTTATCCTTCTCTCCAAATAGATTCTTCATGTGTTGGAATTTTCATGTCATTAGCCTTATATAATGTCACACTGAACCCGTGGCTGTAGAGGAGGGCAGTAAATCCCTGTTTAGTCTGCCCTTCCCTGAAACAACTGGCCTAAAATCGGCCAGTTATGTCTATTGAAGGAAGTTAATGGTTTCAGAGAGGGGAATGATTAACAGAAACCATTATGCTTCTTGAAAGTTGTTGCAAAGAAAGTCATGTAGATAAACAGAACTTGAGCTGTCCTTTATCTCACCCTGAAATCTTACTAGAGCAGCAACATAAATATCCTTGGTGATGGCCTTGCAGCCAGTTCCTGGGAGTTGATGGTAAAATGACCTTGTTTGATGTTGCAGTTGTCTTCTCATCAGGATATTTTTGTGGTGGAGCTATGGATCAAGCCTTCCTTTCCTTGCCATTCTCTTCTGCCCTTTTAACTCCTCTGACAGACGAACAAAATTCCATCAGACCCACAGAGATGTTAAGACCTAATTTTTGTTAAAAATTACTGAGCAATAGGAAAAAATTCCTGTCCCTTATTTCTGCAGGAAGCTGTTCTGGGGAGGCAGTTCCACACTGATGCTCAGAGCTGGCAGATAGTTGAGAGTCTCATACCTTCAGCTCTGCTGATGAGAGAAGGAGCAGCTTTCTCTAGCAGTATTTAAAAACCTTGCAGTGTGAAATGAAGCAGAGCAAGGACTTCAATCTCAGCATGTTCTTTGTGCAGAAACAGTTACTGCTCTTCTGTGGCACAAGAAAACTTCCTTCTCTGGAACAGCATTGAGCTTGAATGTGTGCTGACAGAATTGTCTATCTGTGCCGTAGCCAGTGCAGGTTTAAACCTTTCTGCAGCCTTGTGCGTTCAGGAAGACTTGTGCCCGAGAGTTTTTTTAGACAGCAGTTAATATTGTTTTAATGCACATGAGGTGTTGGACAATGGCACTTCCTTTGTGGGAGCAAAAAGCAGGTTGATCTAGTTGGTATTTCCTCTGGCTGAAGAACTGCTGCCCACAGAGCTTCATCTTTAAAATGCAGCTGGTGCTCTTGTGAAGGTTGCTCAGGTGACTTTTCCTGATCTGTTACCAGTTGGGAGGCTTTTCCTGGCTGTTGTAGGAGAGTTCAACAGCCCCACCCCACTGCAGGGTTTATTAAAACATGGATCCAGTTTCCTTGTGTGGTGAAGCTCCAGCAGTTCTCCTCCAGGCTGCTTGGTCCACATAGGAAGCTTTGAAGCAAGCCTTGGTGCTGCATCGTGCCATCCTCATCGTGGATCAGGGGTGAGCAGTTAGCTGTCTTGCCAGAGCCTGATGGATGAGGCACCATCTCTGCATTTCCCTGAGGAAAGATTCTTTATGGAGGCTTGGAGTTTTTCCCTAAAATAGTACTGTCATTTCATGTAAAAGGTGAATATGTCCTAGTTAGTGTCCTAGATATTCTTCCGAGAGGAAACCGTGCTTTGCTCCCTGGATATCAGAATAAGGTATAAAACACTTGAGAAAATGAAGCAAAAAAATGTCAGATGCAGTTTGGTGTTTTGTCTGGAAAAGAGCTTTTTTGGAGTTGTGCTTTCCAGCTTGGCGAGGATGGCTGTGGCTGTGATTTGCTGCCTCTTAGGAATTAATCTGAGATCAAGGTGTACTTACCTCATTCAATGACAACCTTGGGAAAGCCTTGTGTTCCTGGTGAGTGGCTGTTTATTTGCTGCAGCCCTCTGGGTTTTTGTTTGTCAGATTATGGTTCCTCCAAGTTGGAATGGTAGCCATCTCCTCATGGAGAAAACCAGCTTGGAGAGTTCATGCTGTTGTTGGAGCTCAGCGGCCCAGCCAGTCTCTGCTTCTGTCGGAACAAAGCAGAATGGAATGGCAATTGGATGTGTCGCTGTCAGGCCTCCAGTGTAAACATGGAGCTGAAAAGCCACTTCAAATAGTTCCTGAATTTATGGGGTACTGAAAATATGGCGGAGATCCTATGCTCAAGTATTTTTCAAGGAAGAAAGCAAACTTAGGAGCTGCCTTTTGGTAGAACAGGTTTGACAGCACGATCACGGTATCTGGAAAACCCTGCCAGAATCCTGCCAAGGGAAAGCTGTTGCTTGGGTGAGTGGCTCCTGGGATGTGTAAGGAACCCCTCACAAGTGGTCTCATTTTGGCTTTTCTCTTGGAAGGAGAAAGTAAATCTCGACTCTGCTGTTAAATTGAGCAGTGAAATAGTTTTTCAGGAGCCATGAGGTGAGCCAGGTCAGTGTGTACAGCTGCTGCTTAAGAAAGGGAGGAAGCAAAAGGATCTCACTCTTGTTCTTGTGGAGGAGACGAGCTTCTAAAATAGTGGCGAGCTCCATCTCCACTTTCCGGGCTTTATTTTGGAGTTCCCCTCCCTGCCCCAAGTAAGTTGATCCCAAACACCTGAACTGGAGTCTGATGCAAAGTTGTCTGACTTGTTGCTTAATACCATCGGCAGAGAGGTCTGCTGCGAGGTTCATGGCACATATTCAGTGAAACATGCTCAGCATTTCTACAGGTGTCTGTTCAGTACAGGAGATCTTTATCCAGATATTTAGGGAAATACTCAGAAAAACTGTTCAGCAAATTTCATTGTATTTTTGGACTCATATTACTCACTCATTGCTTTTAGTGTTTTCTGAGGGAATTTGAATCTGACAAAACTGTGGAGAAAAGCAGTTTTTCCATTTGGTCAATCTTCTGATCTTGTTTTTTTCTGCATTTCCAGGATGGTCACGTGGAAGTGGCAAGATTACTTCTGGACAGCGGAGCTCAGGTGAACATGCCTGCAGACTCTTTCGAGTCTCCGCTAACTCTGGCAGCCTGTGGCGGGCACGTGGAGCTGGCAGCTTTGTTGATTGAACGTGGGGCTAACTTGGAAGAGGTCAATGATGAAGGATACACGCCACTGATGGAGGCAGCTCGAGAAGGCCACGAGGAGATGGTGGCACTGTTACTTGGGCAAGGTAACTGCTGCAACTCAGCAGGCAACTGCATGTGTTGGGGAAAAAGCTCTAAGCTGCTGTGATTTTTGTTTTCTTTGGAAATAAAATGCCCTGTGCATGTGGAAGTGGTTTGTGTGCTGATCCTGCCTTTTGTAACTGATGTTTTGTGTTGTTTGAAGGAGCAAACATCAACGCTCAGACAGAGGAGACGCAAGAAACTGCATTAACTCTGGCTTGCTGCGGAGGGTTTTTGGAGGTGGCCGATTTTCTCATTAAAGCAGGAGCTGACATAGAACTCGGCTGTTCCACACCTTTGATGGAGGCTGCTCAAGAGGGGCATTTGGAGCTGGTTAAATATTTATTAGCTGCGGGTATGGAGTCATTTAGTTGACACTTTTGTAAAGGCTTAATCTAAAAGAAAAATACTTTTTCCAATATTCATTACGTTTTCTTTAGCAGCTTCTTGAAGTTGACTGTGAAGGTCTTTGAAGTCCAAAGTAATTTACTGGTTGGACTCTAAATTAGCTTTTTAAGATTGAGTTGATGTAAACTTGTTTGGAGCTAACTTGCAGTTTGTTTTTATTCCTCTAGTGTACGATCATGTTATCTGTTTAATAGATGTTGGATTGGATGGGGGAAGTTTTATTTGCTGTTTGATCCTGTAAAGATTGTGGAGGCTTGTATGTTTTCTGTAATGCCCGTCATGAAGCTTACAAGGTTTTGTCCCTTCTGTTTCAGGGGCTAATGTGCACGCAACAACAGCAACGGGTGACACGGCACTGACGTACGCCTGTGAAAATGGCCACACCGATGTAGCAGATGTCTTACTTCAGGCAGGTGCAGATCTGGTAAGTCATTTACTTCTTTAAAAAAATCTAACTAGGATATTAAATTATCAACATTTGATATGCTTTCTGTTTCTGTGTTCATTGCTGAAAATTCACACGTTCTTTAATACATTTTGGGCCGTTAGATTGCTCTAAAATGCTGAGGTCAGTTACAGTCCACTATTGATGTCTAAAGCATTTCCAAGCCATTCAAGGTTGCCTGGACAGGAAAATAGGGGATTTCATTATTTTGACATGTTAATCATCTTCAAATTGTTGAACTGATTCTGGGTTAGTCCTTGTACCTGCAAATCTATTCTATTCCTTATGCATCAGATAGTTGACAGTCTGTTTGGTATGCTGCAATGGAATTAAGATGATGGAGGTAAACTGATTTTTACTTTTCAGTAGGCCTGTACATCAGTGTGTTATCAAAAAGTGATGTTAAGCATGTCAGAAGATGTCCTGTTTAACTACAATCCCCCTCATGAGCCTTGAATGCTTTGTGTCCAGGAGTCACACCTGTGCAGGGACAGGTGGTGAATGGTTTATCTGCCTTCAAGGTACCCTCAGTTCAAACATTAGCTAAATATTTATGTCTAAGTTTGTGAAACACTAGGGAAGAATGTTCTATGTCTAGTACGTTTCTACTCAAAAACCCAGGAGGCTGACTTGCCTTCTTTCACTTGCTACTTTGGATTTTGAAGCCTTTCTTTATCTGCTCTAGGAGCATGAATCAGAAGGTGGAAGAACCCCTCTCATGAAAGCTGCCAGGGCAGGTCATGTTTGCACTGTTCAATTCTTGATTAGCAAAGGTAAGACTGTGGAATGGTTTGGGTTTTCCTGACATTAGAAGTTCTTCAAGTTAAGAGCATGTCAGAACTAGTGTGATTTCCTTGAATTTGTTTTAAATATCCTAACTCAAGTGGGCAATTGAGTCTCCAGCTAGGCATGTAATGATTACCTGTGGTTTCTGCTGAGATTAGTGGAACTGCATGTAGTTGTAAAAATAGTATATTTCAGTCTTTAATTCCTAGTAAAAGCAGCAGTAGTAGGGATCCCTGGGGTCTTCATGCCCCCTGGTGCAGCTTTGGAGCACTGTCTTTGGGAGTTGAACTACAAGTGCCTCTAAGTTTTCAGATTTTGACCATAGCTTGCTTGATGTTTCAGTACAAACCTGGAATTTCAATTTTCTCTCTCTTGGGCTGATTCTCATGAATTTTTCTTGTCCCTGCCTTGCATGGAGCAGGCAGGATGGAATTTTCCCTGTGTAGATTGCAGAGTAGTTAATCCTGTTACATTTTGTAGAGGTGCACCTGTTGAAGTGTGTTTCAGCTGATGTTTGCTCTTGTGTTTCTGCAGGAGCAAATGTGAACAGGACCACAGCGAACAACGACCACACAGTGTTGTCGCTGGCCTGTGCCGGAGGTCACTTGGCAGTGGTGGAGTTACTGCTCGCTCATGGTGCTGATCCCACACACAGACTCAAGGTTTGTCCCTCAGCTGCGTCATTTTCCTCTAAAACTAAGGATATCTAACTGGGTTTTCTCCTTTTCTGTTCTCTACAACTGACCCAGCCTGTGATGATTTAAATGGAAGTTTCCACAAGCAGGTGTTCTGCTCATGTATGTATTGTTGGAGTTAGTGCAGGTCTCTTGATCATCATGAGTATAAAGGCTCCCCTCCAGTTGTAAGTTGCTGATTGTGGAAGGGAAAAGAGTTTTCAAGTACTATTTATTTATTTTTTTTTTTTCATACTTAATCAAGTCTTTAAGTTTAGATGTGAACTTGTGGAGATGGAGTATTTACTAGAGCAGAAAGCAGTCACCTAGGTAGTGTGTTGCGTCTCCCAAAATGCTGCAGTGCTGTCTTCATGACGCTCTTTTGTGACTCTGTGATCTTTCCCTCTCAGGACGGATCGACCATGCTAATCGAGGCAGCCAAAGGCGGTCACACCAGCGTGGTTTGTTACCTTCTAGATTACCCAAACAACTTGCTTTCTGCTCCTCCGCCTGACGCCACTCAGCTGACCCCGCCATCCCATGACCTAAACAGGGTAAGATTGCAAGGCTCAGGATCTGCGGGGCTTTTTTGCACTTTGTGACTCGAGAGTTTAAAGGTGAGAGAAGAGTAAGTCATGTCCTATCATAAATTCTAGGTGAGCACACTGAAAATTACTTAGAGCTGTAATGGAAATGGGGAAGACTTTTGGGCATTACGATGTAGTGCTCTCATCATTCTTATTGTTCTCTAAGTATTGCTGGAAAAAAACACCGAGGGTGGGAAAAACCAGCAAGTGCAAAAATGTGCTTAAATGAAACTCTACAGAATTGAATTTATAGCCCATTGTGGCTTGTATTTGCTGTACTACAGTACAGCACTGTACCATGCCGAGTATAGTTCAGCAAGTAATTTTTCAGGTTAAAGATGCAAGATACCTGGAGATCACATGATCTCCAGGTGTTAATTACAGAAATCAGCATATTAAAAACCATATTGAATGTTCTTAGTCACCATTAAAGTCTACTTTTCTAACAGATTTTGTTTACCTTCTATTGAATTATAACTAGCGCGGAGTATGAGAAAAGTAATCTGTTAGTATCCGACGTTTTAGGCTCCTCGAGTACCAGTGCAGGCGCTGCCCATGGTCGTCCCACCCCAGGAGCCTGACAAACCCCCTGCTAATGTCGCCACAACCCTTCCCATCAGAAATAAAGGTCAGTCCTAGTTCTGGAGCTTATTTTTTAAATATCCTTCCTAGGTAGAAGATAGAGGCTTGCACTTGTAGCAGAGTAGTTCCTATGAAGAGTGTTTATGGATTCAGTCAAGGAAACTGTGATTTTGATTTTTTTTTTATTATTTTTTTAAGGATTTGCTTATCCACCAGGTAGCAGTCATCTAACCCTGTAATCATAAAACTTCAAGAAATCTGCCTAAGTAAATATGTTAAAGTCTCTAGTCTGACACATTGAACTACTGCAAAATGTTACCCAGAAGTCTATAGAAATTGGATAATGGAAGTTGCAAAACCCATGTTAATCTCCATATCATAGTTGATTTGATAACTTGTCTCTCCTTAGGGTAGTAGTATGGGAGTGGGTTTGACTAATTGGATTGAAGGCGGAATTTCTTGTGCAGTAAAATCTTTAGTCTGATGTGGCTCAGGTCCTCCTAGGACTAAATTCGCATCTATTTTGATCTTGCCATTTTGACACTTAATGCTTTCTGTACTTAAGAATTCTCTTCAAAAACCAATTTTTATCAAGCATCAGCAGTAGCAAATACAAGCATGCATGTCCTAAAATTAATCCTGTGTGTACACTTGTATTGTTCTGGAGATACAGCGAGGATGGCTGGAAGAAACTGGGCACCTCCACTGCCTCAGATCCTGAGTTTTGATTTGCCTTTCGCCCTTCAAAATTAACGATTGTTGCTTCTCCACCTGGTATGGCAGAGCATGTCAGCTGTGTTACTGGGGACTTCTGCATAAAAGACCAGTTGGATTAGTCCATCGCTTGTTCTTGCAGGAAGGCTGAAATATTTGCCTTGCCTGGACAGACAGCTGAGCTTTGACACAGGCAAAATCATGTCTGCTATGGATAAAACGTAGCGGCTAAAGACACCCTGTTAGGTCCTGCTAAATCTAAATGACTGTCCTGGGTTCTGGCACTCTTTGTCACCTGAGCAAAGCTGGATACCTGGAGCGAAAGGATGCCTAGTTCTAGAAAGCGTAGCACTTCTTAAAATGCACCAAGTCAGTTGCAAAACTGGTGGCCTAGTCCCAGTCCTAGAGGTGTTTTTGTATCCCTTGGGCTGCGCTTTCAGGGCTGGAAGCATATGTTTATGTCCCAACACCATACCAGACGCAAAGCACCAAGTAAAGAGACACCATATCCTTGGTTTTTGTTCCCAGTTTTCTTGTAGCAGCACTCGGTAACAGCGGCTCGAGACAATTGCTTCCTTTGGCAAAAGCGTAACAATTGCTGGAGTAGACCTGTCACCGTAGCACAGGGCTATGTGGGATGCATGTGCAGTAGTGTGGCCTGTTAAATTGCAATCCGACTGCTGGGTACAAATTGGCAGGTGTTCTTGGAGGGCCTTCGGGACACGCTGACCTCCTGTGGGTGCTGTGCCCTGGTGCATAGCCGGCCACGCAGCGGCTCAGCAGTAGCTCTGTAATGAGGATGCCGTTGGTATGCACTTCCATTGGTTCTGAGGGGGTTTCTTTTTCACACAGCTGCTTCTAAACAAAAGTCCAGCAGTCATTTGCCAACAAACAACCAGGATGTACAGGGTTACATCACCAATCAGTCTCCAGAGAGCATTGTAGAAGAGGCTCAGGGCAAGTTGACAGAGCTGGAGCAGAGGATAAAAGAAGCCATAGAGAAGAACGCTCAGCTGCAGTCCCTGGAATTGGCACATGCTGACCAGCTCACCAAAGAGAAGATTGAGGAGCTGAACAAAACGAGAGAGGAACAAATTCAGAAGAAACAAAAGATTTTGGAGGAACTGCAGAAAGTGGAGCGAGAGTTACAGCTGAAAACTCAGCAGCAGCTAAAAAAGCAATATCTAGAGGTAAAAGCGCAAAGAATTCAGCTCCAGCAGCAGCAGCAGCAGCAACAGTCTTGCCAGCATCTGGGACTACTGACTCCCGTTGGGGTAGGAGAACAACTCTCAGAGGGAGACTATGCACGATTGCAGCAAGTGGACCCCATCTTGCTCAAAGATGACCCTCAGCAAGCTGCTGCGCAGACGGGTTTTGCACCAGTTCAGCCTCTGGCCATGCCACAAGCTTTGCCTTTGGCAGCAGGTTCCTTACCTCCAGGGTCCATCGCAAATCTTACAGAACTGCAAGGTGTTATAGTTGGACAGCCAGTGCTGGGCCAAGCACAACTAGCAGGGCTGGGGCAAGGAATACTGACAGAAACACAGCAAGGGTTAATGGTAGCCAGCCCTGCTCAGACGCTCAATGACACGCTGGATGACATCATGGCAGGTGGGTTTACATTGTTATGAGCAGGTATAATATTTGCTTGACCAGTTGAGGGTATGTCCACTTCTTTTTATATGTGTGTATGTGTGTGTGTTTGTGTATTCCCACGAGCTCTATGGCAAGCACCACTCATCCTCTGATCCCTGTCTTGAGGAGTTGGGAAAACTGGCTTTTAACTTTTCAATTCGCAGGGCGAGCTAAGCGGTGCCTGTTGGTCAGGTTGGTATGGTGGAGTGGCATTTTTAACTTGTCATAGTTTGGGGAGGGATGTATTAGAGTTCATGTGGTAGTTCTGTTTTGGCCTGGTTGTAGCTCAGGAATAGCATCATGATGATACTGGGTAGTACTTTGGACTAGCTGAGAGCTGACTTGAAGTAGGCTGAGCAACTGCAGCACCACAACTAACCTGTAAAAGGTGAGGGACCTGTGGGTTTATCTTCAGAATAAGAGCTGCTCCAGTTGGCCTTCTGTAGTCTACTTCTTGGAAGCTTTTATTTCTGCTTGGGGAGAAAACAGTGATAATCCTATGACTTTCTGAAACATCTACTCATAAAAATGGCTACCAGCAGAAAACATCTTTAGCCTTACCAAATTCTTGTCATGGCTTCGGAGAATTCTTTGCCCAGTGACATGAATGCTCTGAGGCCCTAAGCAGTAAAATAGGAGAAATGCAAGTCATCACTGTTGATTTAGTTTACCCCTCACTCAATTGTGCTTCATCTGAACCCTTTCCATGCTAAAGCAGTCATTGATATACTCCTTAGCTGAACACAGATGAACTGGTAGGACATTGTCTTAAAAAAAGGTCACTTGAGGGAAAAGTACCAAGATGCTCCTGGTTAAGCCGATGCACTGTCATTTTTGCAAGTGCTGTCCATCTGAACAAGTCTGCTTTGCAAAGCTGTTAGGATGAGAGATGTGTGCCAGAGGAAGGCAGGTGTCCAAGAAGGTGTTAGCCCGGAGCTGGTCCTGAGTGTACTGCCAGAGGTGGAGCACAGTAATAGTACAGAGTCAGGGCAAGGTATGGTAAACAATTAAAACTACCAGGTGATGATTTTTTAAAGTACTTGGAACACCACTTTTGAGGTGAGACACCTGATGAGTGACCTTGTGTCCAGGCAAAGGTTACTAAAGATGACAGAAACGTTTTTGCTGGAAATCTCGTCTTAGAATTGAAGCATAGACATAAAGATTGGAAGTGGATAAAAACACAAATGTATGCTGAAAAAGTAGATAAAATTACATATATCGTGCACTGACAGTAACAATTTCTCTCGTGGAACTGCTGGGGTAGAGGACAACATGAATTTAAATGATGGGATGATTGCAGTTTCTGGTAACTTAAAAAGAATCTGTGCAATGCACTTGAGTTGTGTTTAAATACAAGTTAAACCTGGAGTTAGGACATCTGGGACATGTGTTTAGCTGCATGCCACATCTTGAGAAGGTGTGATTCCCGGTCACCTGCCACATAGCCAAATGCCTGTGCATGCCTTTTGGGGCAGTCAGGTATTTCCAGTGTGAATTTCAGTGAATATTTTGGTTCTTCTCAGCCCCACTTGTTAGTACGTGCTTGCACACATGCAGTTGAGAAGGAAGTCTGAAATAATTTTCTGTCAAGTGCCTGATTATGGGGTGTTTTTTTTAAGCAAGAACTGAGTGTAGAACTTAAGTTCCAGCCTGTAGTGAGTCCTCAAATCACCACGTTTGATGTGGAGCTGAAATGGTTTCAGCGTAACACAGAACATTTAAGTAGCAGCCTAACTATTGATCAGTAACTCTGTGCACTGCTTCAGGAGAAGCTTCTAGAGTATTCTTACGGATTTAAAATCTTGTTTCTGAGGTGCCTCGAGTTTGGTTCCATTGCAGAGCGGTGCAGAACCATGTTTTGGTTCCACGCAGAGCACCATTTACAGAAACAAAGCTTCATCTTGGCTGTGGAGACTTGATTTAATGTGCATCTTTGTGCTTAATTAGTTGAAAACATTGGATAAGTAGTAAATAATACTTAATGTTTTCCTTTGGGCTCCTCTATGATCCTGCTGGAATTGAGGACAAGCAAAAGGTTTGCTCTTGAACTTCAGATGTTGGGCAAGTATTTTGCTTGCTGTGAGGCTCATAAAAAGAAGTCTTTAGGGCTAGTTATGTAAGTTTTGTATGGGAACATTGCATCTGTTAAGTGGTGTGGTAAAGATCTAAAGAGAAAAACCACCTTGTTTTTAATAGCAAGCTTTTTACAAAGTAGAAAATACTCCAAGGATTATGTCCAGTCACAGAGTTTCACAAAGAACTTGAGGAATCTTGAAGCACTTGATAAAATGCATTCCTGGAAGCTACCTTGTGGGTTGAGTCAGTTGGAAATGCAGCTGTCTAAATGACTACGTCAGAAAACAAGCTGTAAGCTTTTCACAGAGACTCAATACTGAAAAAAATAACAGTAGAGTGCCAGCATCCCAGGAAAATCAGGTTGTGTCCCACCTGGGACCAGAGCAGGAGCTGGTTTCACGTGGGGCTGACCTGCCTTAGGCTGCCTTGCAGACTCTTTAACTAATAACCACCAAGACTGCGGGAGTGCATTGGTTCTCAGGCTTCATCCAGGGAGCCCTTCCTGCACAGCAGCAGCCCTGTGTTTGTGTTGGAATTCAGAACATAACTTGCACTGTTAGAGTCCGAGGCTTGTTCTGCATCTCAAGTGCTCTAGAGTGATTTTAATCCTGTGTGGCACGAACATGGTTTGTAATAACTGAGGATACTACAGAGGAACTGGGGGCAGAGAAGGAACTGATGTGGAACAGGCCTATAGAGCTGGCTTGAAACCAGTTGGAAAAAGCTGAGGTGTCTCATACATTTCTTGTAAAGTATTTTTTTGTTCCGTCTCTCATCTTGGCTCCTTGCTGTGTAGTGTGGAGCAGTTTTTATCTGTCTGCTGTTGACATTACAGGAGACAAGGAACCAGTGCATTAGGCCAGTGCTGTGCCCACTTGTGGGACATGTGATGGCCACATGAAGAGAAGTGGGATTAAGAGGGTGAAAGCCAAGGGCATGTCACTCTGGTGAGGCCAGTGGACATGAGGGAGGAGATTGCTGCTCTGAGGGTGTCCTCTCTTCATTCAAGCTGAGAGAGAGTTGAGATATGGCCAGAAGAAAATAATGATAAAGAGCAATGCTGTTCCAGATATTAGTAAGCACAAAACTGATTGTCTGATACCTCAACAAATGTCCAGGACTGGAACTAGAGTAGTCAAACAGTGCCTGGCGATGTCCTCTGATTAAGAAGCTTGATTAAGGTGTAGCTGGTGGATAAGGTGTAGGTGGTCCTGTACCAAGTCATGTATATACTGAAATATTCCAATAGTGACCTAACTTGGAAGACTTGGTTATCCCAGGCATGAAATAATGATGTTTCCATGGTGAAGTACAGACTTCAGTTCACTTTGCCACTAGGCCATTAGAGTAGGGCAAGGAGCAGAGTGCAGAGATAAATTTGACTGTCAGCGTGTTTAACGTTTAGAATCAAGCTAGCTGGCTTCTCCTCTCAGTGCTTCAGACTGCTGTGAAAACCTTTTGGGTTATTGAAAACTTTGAATGTTTTAGTTTGGGCACCGTAAAAATTCTGTTCATCACCCTTGGCATGTTCATTAGAAATTTGAACTCCATGGAGGTGATGTCGAAATAATATAATCCAAATTATTACCCGTAAAAATGAATATTGTGTCCTAGTGAATTGTGCTGTAGGTATATGAACTAAATTTGTGAATTACTGCTAAAGCACACCTCTTCCTTTTTTGGGTTTGTTTGTTTTGTATTTGTGGGGAGAGTGATTTTTTTTTTTTTGTTGTTGAATTTTTTTTTCGTGGGGTTTTTTTTTTGTTTTGTTTTGTTTTTTGTTTGTTTTTTTTCTCCCTTCACTACAAATATAAAAAGTAGACTTTACCTGAACTGAGACCTTCTTAACTAACTTGATTTTTTTTAGCCTGAGAATTTACTAATGTCGCCTGTAATTAAGAAGATGCTTCCCAGTCCTCTTTTTGGGACTTGAGCAGGAATTCTTAGAAACTGTTTAAAAACACATGCAGTTTTTGACCTTACGTCAAAATATTTTGGCATATCTTCAGTATGTTCATTTTAATCCATACCTAGTGTGATTTGTGAGATAGGTTTTCAAAAAGCACTCAAAGACCTATATCAAGGGAGTTTGAATTCTGAATTCTGACTTAGTCTTAAATATAAGGTTAATGATACTTTCTGTGTTAGAAGCTGAGGGTTCTTTGCTTCTCCTGGTGCCATTTGTTAGCTTCTTTGCTGGAATTTTGTGTGGGAAATCCAGAAATTTAATTAGTTATGGGTGTAAAATACAGCTGCCTTGCAAAGGTGGGAGAACACAACTGGGCCTGTTAGGATACAGCTTTTGGAGCATGAGTTGGGAAACTGTTCCATTTTGCAGTTTAAAGTGCTTTTGTCAACTGGACAGAAGTGTGTGGTGCTTCACCTTCTCCTTTGCTGTTACACCTCAGAAACAGCTGGGGAAACACTGGAGAAGGGACGGGGGAAAAAATCATTGAGTTCTTCTGAGGAAAAGTAGGAAAATGGGTGTTTTCCCCAGCAGCTGCTTTAGACTCAAGTTTGCTCTGTACTCCTAAACATCCCGTGTATAAATGACCTTCAGGGAGCGTGGCAGTCGGTGCTGTCTGTGTCGTGTCCATACACTGTTATCACTGTAAGCGGTGTTACCTTTGCTTACCTAACACCATGACCAAACTCTCTGCAACCTGCTGTTACAAAGCTTCCACTTCTCTAGTTTCAGCAAATTCTGCCATGTGAGCATCCTGCCCTGTTGTTTTTTTGTTATGTTCATGGGGGGTGGGGGTGAAGGCTGGACAGACTTGTACATGAAAACATGTAAACTGTTTTAAGAAAAATTGCCTCGATACCCATTGGTTGGACTTGTTCTGCAGCCCTGCTTCCAAAGGTATGGAACTTCAGGTCCAAATAATGGCTGTTTTGTTGTAGGAAAGAACTTCGGGTTTAAAAAAAAAAAAATCTTGTGGTAGGCTTTTAGAAAACATGTCAATCTGATACTTAACTCTTTCTTTGTTAGAATGCAGTAAACCTTTTTCATAGTTCAAATTCTAAGAGTTAAAGCTTCAAAGGTTGAGCTCAATGTGTGGAATACATATATTTGTGGAAAACAACAGTTTTTAAGGAGTTCCATCTGTTGGTGGGAATGAATCCCACTGTCCCTTTATTGTCACATTATGCTTGGGAAGTGTTTTGCTTTGACTAAGTGTGGTTCTTCTGTCCAACAGCAGTGAGTGGAAGAGCATCTGCAATGTCAAACACTCCTACCCACAGCATTGCAACCTCAGTGTCCCAACCTCAGACACCGACTCCAAGTCCCATCATTTCTCCTTCAGCTATGCTGCCCATCTACCCTGCTATAGACATCGATGCCCAGGTGAGCCTGCCCCTCTCACAGATGCACAAAGCTATTTTTCCCTGCATCCTGAATAATTCAGTGGTGGCAGACAGCTCTGCTGTATAATGGATTGGGGTCTGGGGACTGGATTTGCTGCTTTTAGGAAGACGGAACAACGCCCCCGAGAGTTGCAACCCACTTTTCTCTGTTCTCTCACCAAACAAAAAAAAGGTCTCTGAATGACTAAACACTTGTATTTCTTATTCCTTTGTTGTCAGTGTGATTATGAGAAACAGCAGAGTTGCCTGCTGACAGAAATTGAATGTTTTCTGGCCTGGTATCCTAAGACAAAAATAAGCCTTAAAGCATTGCACACTGAGTTTTCGGTTGTGCTTCCAAGTTGTTGGCCAGAGATCACAGATGTACACAAGTCTTGAAACTAATAATTGCTGTGATTTTTTTTTTTTTTTAGCAAGAGGAAATAATTCAGGCTCTCATTCCCACTAAGGGAAAGGCTTCTGTATTGAAAATAATTGTTAAAAGGGCAGCTTTATGTTCACTTGGAGCTAGCTGGCCATCAGCAAAATGCATGCACATAAGTAACTGGCATATATCTATGCACAGCTCTGGGCTATACATAACATGACCAAGATTGGGCAGCATGGAGTAGAGGAAAGGCAGGAGATCATTGGGGAGGAAAGGAGAGAAACCTCTGGAAAATCAGCCCTTGCTACTTAGTTGCTTGTGGCACTTGGCTTGGATTCTGCTGTGATGAAGCCTTTGGCTGAACTGGAGTGCTAAGAATTAAAGACAGAATTCTTACCTTCATTATACCATCTAAAGATCACAGTCAAGCAGTGGTAAAGAAGTTAATCTGGTTAGCAGAGCACAGATGAGAGCTCGGTTCTTGAAGAATCTCAGTTCTTGTCAGGATTTCTTATTAAATCTCCCAGCAGAGCTGCCTTGAGAGGTAGAATCCTGTCATGACCTTACACACAGCTGTCAAGGGGGGCATCCACAGACATGCCCTTAGCTCATAGAACCTCTTCTTTTGGTATGGGTACAGTTATGTTTTGGCTAACATGCACTGTAACAGGAGCTGTACTTGAAAAAGCAAGTATTTATCTTGTGTGTATGTCTGTTTGGTTTAGACTGAGAGTAACCATGACACAGCCTTGACACTGGCTTGTGCTGGTGGCCATGAAGAACTGGTACAAACCCTGCTGGAGAGAGGAGCTAACATTGAGCACAGGGACAAGAAAGGTGGGTATCTCACCATGGCACTACAAACCCTGTCTGCTTTGCCAGTGTGTCCCACTAAATAAATCCCCAATAAGCCTAGACTTTGTGTGAAACGTTTAGGCTTGCTCTTCTGGTGGTTTAACTTGTGTCATGTTTTCTGTTTCAGGGTTTACTCCGCTTATTTTGGCTGCTACAGCAGGCCACGTGGGTGTTGTGGAAATCTTACTGGATAATGGAGCTGATATTGAAGCCCAGTCTGAGAGAACCAAGGACACTCCCTTGTCTTTGGCTTGTTCAGGAGGGAGGCAAGAGGTGAAGTAAACCTTAAATCTTCAGATTTAAGCGGTGTGTGAATGACATATTGTGTTAGTACAGTACAAGAATCTTCCAGAAAAGATACAGTCATACGGGATGTGTGTTTTAAAAAGATGCAAAGAGCTTCACATTTCCCAATTTACACATTACAACATGTCTCACATAGACTGCTTTTTCTCTTTTGATAACTGGACTGATGCTGTGCAGGTGTCCTTGTGAATGCAGTCATTAGTGCCCCATTATGGACTTTTACCAGCATAATTAGATGTAGATATGAAAGTGAATGCTATCATGAGTATTCTTGCTGAGAATCAGGAGTTAAACACAAATGGGTTCCATATATAAGCCTTATCATAGTTTTGGGAGGAAAAAAAGGAAAAAGCTGGGCTTTGGGCATCAGAGATGATGTCGGAACACCCTCCTGCCCAAATTTTGGGTTTGACAGTATATTTGTTCTGGGATTTCATGGGAAAACATTCTGATTGAGAATTGTGCAGGTCTGATCTAAACTTTTTTAATGCTTAAAATCTGAAAGGGAAGCAAATTTAACATTGCACTGGAAGTGCATGGGTTTTCACCTCAGTGTACACTGTGATTTTAAGTTGCTAGGCAGTTCAGTTTCTTGTCAAGTCCTCTGCAGGAGAGGACGAAAAGCAAGAGTACTTTGTACACGGTATTGAAACTGAATCTCTGGATCTGGCAGGCTTTAAAGATGGCTGAAATAATCATGAGGAGATCTGCTTTTTCTTACTCTGCTGTTGAATTTGGTATACTCATGAGCAGCCATGATTGATTTTTTAAAGGAAGTTTTACAGTGGCTTTGGGAACACAGGTGTGACCTTATCCAGTCATGAAGGCGAGGGGCATAGCAAAGCAACTGATTAAAGCAGCTTTCTTACCATTGACATCTTCCAACAGAATATTTAGATCTAAAAAGCATTTGTCTTGGGTAGATTTGCAAGTTTGGGAGAAAACCAGATGTTATTTGTTGAAACACTGCAGGTGGTGGAATTGCTGCTAGCTCGAGGGGCAAACAAGGAGCACAGGAATGTGTCTGATTACACACCTTTGAGCCTCGCCGCCTCAGGTGGCTACGTGAACATTATCAAGATTCTGCTGAATGCTGGGGCAGAAATCAATTCCAGGCAAGTTCCCTTTACAGCCCTTATCTCATGTGCTTGGGTGTGAGTTATGTGAGGAAAATGTGTGTGTTTTCCCTGCCTAGTTTTCTCTATGTGTGTGTGCATTTATGCCATGCTTTTGCATCTGTTGTGAGGTAGAAAACAGCTCAGGTGTGAGGTGCACGGATACAAGGAAAGGGCCAAGCACAGGCTATAAGTCACAAGCACACCTCATAAGAGATGTCCTTCAATTTGAAGCAATCAAAAAGTAAAAGTGGAGTCTCTAAGTGGAAGCACTTTTCCTAAACCATACTGGCTGTGGAGAACCTTTTGTAGCTTTGTATGCAGCTGATTTTTCAGTCTTGTGTAAGTACTCTGCCTTCATTAGTTTATTATAGTCCCATTTCTGAAATGGCCTTTAAAACAGTTTGGGTTCTTTGTTTTTTCTCTTTCAGAACTGGTAGCAAATTGGGCATTTCTCCCTTGATGCTGGCAGCCATGAATGGGCACACTGCTGCTGTCAAGCTGTTACTGGACATGGGCTCTGATATAAATGCCCAGATCGAGACCAACAGGAATACAGCTCTGACTCTGGCCTGTTTCCAAGGAAGAACTGAGGTGGTCAGCTTGCTGCTTGATAGAAAAGCTAACGTGGAACACAGAGCCAAGGTAAAGAGCAAACAGCTGGAGGGGTCTCCAGAGAGAGGTGCTTTTAAGTCATGGTGTCTGTGTTGCCTGATTTTTTTGCCTTTGTGCAAGTCAACTTCTCTAGTTCAGTTTTCCAGTCCAGTTAACTGAACTGAACCAGATATTGTATAGAAAAAAAATGGCTGCATTTAAGGACTAAGGTTTTGGTGGTTGCAAAGCTCATCAAAACATGTGTTTCTTCAAAAAAGTGTTGACTGATCTTCAGGTGCTTACAAGCGTAAGGATAGTAATCCATTATGTTTGTGAGTCAAATAAACACTATGTCTCAGGTAATCCACTCACCCCCACTAATGGCTTCTCTCTGCTGCTTGCTTGTCTCAGACTGGTCTCACACCGTTAATGGAAGCAGCTTCTGGGGGATACGCAGAAGTGGGCAGGGTTCTGCTGGACAAAGGTGCAGATGTCAACGCTCCCCCAGTACCTTCATCCAGAGACACAGCTTTGACCATTGCAGCAGACAAAGGGCACTACAAGTTCTGTGAGCTCCTCATTAGCAGGTAGGGTGTTTGCAGGTGAGCAGCTTAAAGGAAAATGTGTCTGTGTTTAGGCTTCATTTTCCCAATACACAGTGGTATTTCCAAGTACCCAGTAAAGGGTCAGGAAATGGGAAAGGTGTCTGTGTGTCTGTTATCACATCATTTAATTTATCCCAAGGACTCAAATAAAGTTTTTCTTGGGGTCGGAGTGCTTCCTTGGGCCTAAATGCCGGGTTTTGATGGAATGTGGTTGGTTTTGTAGGGGAGCTCACATTGATGTGCGGAACAAGAAGGGGAATACTCCGCTGTGGCTGGCAGCAAATGGAGGGCATCTTGATGTTGTCCAACTGCTGGTCCAGGCTGGCGCTGACGTGGATGCAGCTGATAACAGGAAAATAACTCCTCTCATGGCAGCCTTCCGAAAGGTAAATGGTGAAGCTCAGCTTGGCTCTTAGCTAGGGTTGTCTTGCTCATCCCTACATAGCTGATAGACGTAGAACATACTGAGAGAAGCTACATATTTAATAATGTCTCACTTAATTTTAGTACTTGGCATTGCATCTTCAGAAACAGATACCTTTGTCGCTGGGTAATATCTTTGTTTAGTCCTAATTGCAATTTGCTTTATAGGCAGTGTAGTGAGTGTGGCTCTGGTGTGTGTGAGAGGTGAAAATTGCAGTGTGTTTCTGTATGACAGAATTGGGGGGAAATAGGATTGGTTCCTTAAACAAGAGAGGATGAGGACTTGAGTCAAAAAAAGTGTGGTTTAGCCTGATTTGAGTCTACAGATGTTTTCTGTTAGTAAGGGAGTGTCATTGAGGTGTTGCAGTACTGGAAACATTTCAGATGACTGCAGAAGCGTGTAGCTGTTAAGTTGTTAGAAATGGGTGTCTAAAAACTGCCCCAAAAAAGGCAGAAGTTTGTGCAAGTACTTCTGGAGTAAGGGCAACCTGATGAAAGGTAATTACTTGCCTTCTCTGGTGTCCAGAAATGTGCAAAAATGTGCCTCACTGGTTCAGAAGGTGAGAAAGATCTCAAAAGAAGTGTTGAGAGCTTCATGTGGTGAGGAGTTGCAAATATTTTGCAAGGAGTGCTGGGACTGAAGTGCTTCTCAGTAAGGCAGAGGCACCTAGTCTGATAGCAAGTGTTGTCCTTGGAATTTGTTTTGCAGGGTCATGTGAAAGTGGTGCGTTACCTGGTGAAAGAGGTGAACCAGTTCCCATCCGACTCGGAGTGCATGAGATACATAGCGACCATCACTGATAAGGTAAGATAGGGGGAAGGAAACACTTGAGAAGGAACAGTGTTGTGTTTCAGCTTCAGAAACAGTGATATGACCTCTCTTCAGCTCATTGGCCACCAGCTTTTCGGCCAGAGCATGAGTCCCACTGGAATTTTTGAGGAAAAATAGCAGGAAATGAGAACACGTGGCACTTTGTACTTGATGTGCTTTGTCATTTCAGGAGATGCTGAAGAAGTGCCACCTGTGCATGGAGTCAATTGTTCAAGCCAAAGATAGACAGGCTGCAGAAGCCAACAAAAACGCAAGCATTCTGCTAGAGGAACTGGACTTGGAGAAGGCAAGTGGAAAGAGTTGCAGCTGGGAATATTTCTCTCTTAAAATTCCTATTTCGTGTTCCTTCAAGATTATAAAGTCTGTAAAAGTAGTGTTTGGGGTATAGGAGTGTGTGCAATCACCATAATTGGAGCTTCCAGAGCTGAGCATCTTGTTGTTCAGGTAACCCTTGAACTTTGCTATTATTCAGAGACATTGGATCAGGAAATGCCAATATAATAATCGAAAGAAAGATTTTTCAGTACTGTACCGAAAGAAGGATTGCTGAATATGATTTGTCAAAAAAAAAAAAGAGTGTGGCATTTTCTAGTCATACTCCTATGGATTTTTAGGTCTAAACCAAATTTTGTGTCCTAAATATTAAAAAAATAACTAATTTGCTAAAAACTGTAGTAGAAATAAAACAGGAAAGTCCAAGGAACTAAAAAACATTTGGATTTCTTGAAATGCATGGGGCATCTCTTAGTGCTGTTACATGTGCTTGACTTGTAGCTAAGGGAAGAAAGCAGGAGACTGGCTCTGGCTGCCAAAAGAGAGAAGAGAAAAGAGAAAAGGAGGAAGAAAAAAGAAGAACAAAGGCGAAAACTAGAAGAAATAGAAGCAAAAAATAAAGAGAATTTCGAACTTCAAGCTGCTCAGGAGAAGGAGAAGTTAAAAGCTGAAGGTGATTACTGCAATTATTCCAAGAAAAGAATGAAATTTGGTATGAGCTGGTATGACATCTGTAATAGATTTATGAATATCTCATAGTCAACGGTTTTGTGTGTTTCTTGGAGCTTTTTGAAAAAGTTAGTCCTAAAGTTTTTTGATAGGGCAGGTATGGTTTGAAAATCAAAATACTCAGGTTTCCCCAAACCAGCAAAGTTACTCCTGTTTTTTCTTTACTCTTCTATCAGATGATCCCGAGGTCCCAATGGAGCCTCCCAGTGCTACCACCACCACCACCATAGGTATATCTGCAACCTGGACAACGTTAGCAGGTTCTCATGGGAAGAGGAATAACACCATCACCACAACGAGCTCCAAGAGGAAAAACAGGAAAAACAAAGTAACCCCCGATAACGTTCAGATTATATTTGATGATCAGCTTCCCATTTCTTATAGCCAACCTGAGAAGGTGAATGGGGAATCCAAGAGCAGCAGCACTAGCGAGAGTGGTGACAGTGACAATATGAGGATCTCCAGCTGCAGCGATGAGAGCAGCAATAGCAACAGCAGCCACAAAAGTGACAATCATTCCTCCACAGCTGTCACTAACACACAGAGCAACAAAAAGCAACTGTCGGTGCTTGTCACTTGTCCAAAGGATGAGAGGAAAGCAGTCCCTGGCAAGTCATCCATCAAGTAAGTTCCTATGACCACGAAAACAAAGTGCAAATCATCCTTTTTTTTTCCCCCTACGTAACGATGGCATTTAATTACTTTTGCAGGTTGTCTGAAGTTATTAACGAAGTGACAAGTAATTCCTTGTCTACTTGCACAAAATCTGCTCCTTCTCCCCTTTCTTCTCCAAATGGAAAGCTAACCGTTGCTAGTCCTAAACGTGGTCAAAAAAGGGAAGAGGGTTGGAAGGAAGTTGTGAGAAGGTAAGCAGAATAATTCCCCTAATTCCCTTTGATGCTGTCCTTTGTGTAGCTTTCCTTGGAGTTACTGAATGACCTTCTTAGTGGGTTCGAGATCTCACAAAGTTGCTGCTGCATAGGTTGAATCAGAAAATAGAGTGTTCTTTTGACCAGCCTGCCCACAGCTTCTTGCCATAGAAGTGTTTCCTACTTGATATTGTTTCTCTTTTGTATAGATCCAAGAAGGTTTCTGTCCCATCAACTGTGATTTCCAGAGTTATTGGCAGAGGAGGATGTAACATCAACGCGATCCGGGAGTGCACGGGAGCGCATATAGACATTGACAAACAGAAGGATAAAACTGGAGACAGAATAATCACAATAAGGTGAGCAGGATCCTGCATTGCCTCTGTCCTGGGGGTATTTTCTCCTTGTAGAATGTTTGTCTGCATAGGAAAATTAAAGGCTTGATCTCTTTGTTCCTTGGAAGATCCCTTGATAGCAGGGGAGATGAATGGGGTGGGGAAACAAGGTAAAACCACCAGCAGGTACAAAAGACAGCTTGTGAGATAAGGTGAAACATAATAGGAAGGAATATTTAGGGGTGCAAATATTGTATCCAGTTGAGTTTTTTTGGATTTGGAGTATTTAACTTGAACTTTTTGAGTAATTGTCTGCAGCAGGACTGTGCCAAGCTCAGTTTTGGGATAGAGAGTTATTTTCCTGTTTGTATTAGGGTGACAGCAGAGAGGCTGGATCATGTGTGGGAAGTTCTTGGGCTGTAATGTGTGTAAATGCTTTAGCTGCACTTTCCCTGTCCTCCTTTTTTGAAGGGGTGGCACAGAATCAACCAGACAGGCCACGCAATTGATCAATGCTCTGATTAAGGATCCAGATAAGGAAATTGATGAACTTATTCCAAAGAACCGTTTGAAAAGTTCAACTGTAAATTCCAAAATCGGGTCCTCGACACCTGCCACCACTACAGCTGCTAACAGTTCTCTTGTGGGCATCAAAGTGACCACCGTAGCCGCTTCGTCGACATCTCAGACCGCCTCCGCGCTCACCGTGCCTGCAATCTCCTCAGCATCCACTCACAAAAGCATTAAGAACCCCGTGAACAATGTGCGGCCCGGTTTCCAAGTTTCTCTTCCACTGGCCTATCCTCCTCCGCAGTTTGCACATGCGCTCCTCGCTGCTCAGACGTTCCAGCAGATCCGTCCGCCGCGGCTGCCCATGACGCACTTCGGAGGTACCTTCCCACCGGCGCAGTCCACGTGGGGGCCGTTTCCTGTCAGACCCCTGAGCCCGGCCAGAGCGACAAACTCGCCGAAACCTCACATGGTGCCTCGCCACAACAGCCAGAACAGCAGCGGTTCTCAGGTGAATTCAGCAAGCTCTTTGACGACGAGTCCCACGGCAACGACGACTTCGGTGGCTTCTACTGTGCCTGGATCTTCAGCGAGCGGCAACCCGAGCTCCCCTTCGGTCAGGAGGCAGCTGTTCGTCACAGTGGTGAAGACATCCAACGCCACCACCACCACCGTGACGACCACGGCGAGCAACACGAGCACGGCGCCCACAAACACCACGTATCCGACTCCTACTGCCAAAGAACACTACCCTGCATCTTCCCCCTCATCTCCCTCTCCTCCCGCGCAGCCGGCGGGCGCCTCCAGGAGCAGTCCTCCCGACTGCACGGCAGCCTCTCCCAACAAAGGCGCGCCTCCGTCTGAGCCAGACGCTGGGAGCCCACCCGCGGCAGATGCGGGCAGCTCGACCAGCAGCAGGCAGCCCAACCCTGGGACCAGCAGCTCCTCTGTGCATCCTGCTCATCAGCAGCCCCCAGGAGCTCCTCTGCCAGAGGCCAGGCCCCCTCTCCAGCAACCTCAGGTTCCTGCACCAGATCCTCGCATGGTTGTGCCTCCAAACTTAGCGGCAACGAGCTCATCTGCTCCGGCAGTCGGCGCGAGCAACGCTCCCATGACCTACCCCGTGTCCCAGCCGGCAATGGGGTCTGCTCAGCCCGCAGCCAAGATGGAAACCCCAGCCATCAGACCGCCTGTCCATGGGACCGGCAGCGTCCCCAAGAATCCAGCTCCCGTGCAAAACTCCTCTGTCGCAGTCCTCAACGTTAACCACATCAAAAGGCCCCACAGCGTTCCTTCAGTGCAGCTTCCTTCTACCTTAAGTACACAAAGTGCTTCTCAGAATTCGGCCCACTCGGCGAACAAGCCCATGGGGAACAACTTCAGTGCTACCCTGCCTTTTGGGCCCTTTAGTACATTGTTTGAGAACAGCTCCACGTCTGCTCATGCCTTCTGGGGTGGATCTGTCGTTTCCTCTCAGACAACACCGGAATCCATGCTCTCAGCAAAGTCCTCATTTTTGCCAAATTCAGATCCGTTACATCAGTCTGATACTTCCAAAGCCCCAGGTTTTAGGCCACCGTTACAGAGGCCAGCTCCAAGTCCCTCAGGTAAGCCTCTGGCTTGTGTCCATGACGTAATAATACAGATTATTCTTGTGTTTTTTAAGCCAAGTGGAGTTCATTTTAAGTGCCCTCTCAAATCTGGTAACTCTCCGGTAGCTGATGGGCTAGATAAAATAAGGGCTTTGCCATTCCAGTCTGTTCCTCTCCAATAGCTGAGGGAATAAAACTCTTATTTCCACCTCCCTTCCCTACCAGATAGCCACTGTTCCAGTTTGTGATACCTTGTCCTGAGGCTGCAGAAAAATATGCAGCATCTTCCAAAGGCTAGGATGGTAAAAAAGTGGTGTTTTGATATGAACTTGTAACTTACAAGAGGTGTGTTCTCTTAATTACTAAATTTGATCCAAAAAAGTCATTTCCTTGACTGCCTGAATTTTTTAGTGAGATGTTGAGCTTTCTTCCCAAAACAGAGGCCAAGGGGTTGTCATAGAACCTCTTATGTAGCTTCCAGAAAGTACATAGATGGTTTGGGCCATCTCTGCCTGTTTTTGTAGGACTAGTGAGGTGTTAATGGATTGAGAGATACAACAGCACTTTCCTGTTTTGTGAATATCATGGTGTTGAATTTTTTCATCTTGATATACTAGTCAGCATTTTGACTAGGGCCCTGTATGCCCCTGAGATTTACAAATACAAAGTCTTAGGGGAAAAATAAAATCTTAGGGACCTTTCTTCATTGAAGAGGACATGAAGGGAGCAGTAATTAATGTGTTTTGAATATCTTGGCTAATTGGTGGCATTTGATGTTAATGAAATAAGAATTGTTCTTGATTTAGGTATACAGCCCAACTACCATGTACTGAATAGACTTGCAGACTGTGAATCTTAATGCTCCAGTTTCCTTTGGAAAATTGAACACACACCCCCAAAGACAGATTGGATAAAAGTTTTCCATTTTATTTCCATGATACGGGCGACCTCTTGGTGGAGTGTTGGAGCTGGGGGAGTCACTTGTGCCCATTTTCTCTCATAGGTATTGTCAGTATGGATTCTCCCTATGCTTCTGTAACTCCTTCTTCTACACACCTGGGGACCTTTGCCTCGAACCTGTCGGGAGGGCAGATCTACGCGCCCGGGACGCCACTGGGCGGAGCGCCTGCAGCTGCTAATTTTAACAGACAGCATTTTTCCCCTCTTAGTTTATTGCCTCCATGTTCATCAGCATCAAACGGTGAGTTCTGGTCAGCAGGAAGCTGCAGAGAAGCTCCTGTATAAATAAAATTGTCTGGCAGAACTGCATAAGGAATTCTGGGAGAAAATCCTTAGGGCGGGTTCTGGTACCTCCTCTTCCTTTGGCTCCTGCCATTAGGAGTTTTTTGGACAGAAAACAAATAAGCTGTTGAGTGCTGGCTTATTTAGGGAATGTGTTAATCTGTTTTATTGGCAAAAACAATTACAAACCCCAGGGAGCAAATCAAAAAGATATCGGAAAAACAAACCCAAAAAAAAAAAAACATGTGGGGTGTGGCTGCCATCACTAAGTGCTCCTGTTACTCTCCTTGCAGAATCTCCTGCTCAGTCTGTGTCCTCTGGAGTACGAGCACCCTCTCCCACCCCTTCAGCAGTGTCCTTGGGATCAGAAAAACCCAGTAACGTTTCTCAGGACAGAAAAGTTCCTGTTCCTATTGGGACTGAACGGTCTGCACGCATCAGACAAACTGGAACGTCTACTCCTTCTGTAATTGGGAGCAACTTGGCTGCTCCAGTGGGACACAGTGGGATCTGGTCCTTCGAAGGTATAGGTGGCAGTCAAGGTATGTGTTGCTCATATATGAACTTGAGTTGATCACACCATTGTGTTTGCCAAACTTGTCTTCAGCACGGGAGCATGCCGAAGTGAGTGCCTGAAAACACAGAAATGTTCTTTCCAAAGAGTTTGGAGCCAAGACTTCTCTTGGCCTTCCTGTCCACTTAATTGTTTTAACAAGGTTTCTGAAGCCCTCAGGGGTTCTGAAACGTCCTGGCTATGAAGATTTCGTGCTCCCAGGTAGGAGCAGGAAAAATAAAAACAGGGCTTCCAGAGATGAACACAGTGAGTGAGGGTCATGGAATTTAGGAAGAGGGGAAATTAAGATGTCACAAGATAACTGTCTGGAGTTGCTTGTTGATAAAGAGGTTGTTTGTACAGTAGGAGTTAATATTTAATTTGTAGCTAAGGTAGAACTTTTTGTGCTGAGGATGGTGCTTTTATAAAGTGATAATATTCCACACTGGGTTTCCTTTGTTCTTTTCAGCCATTTGCCTTCTACTAGCACAGGGCTCTTGGCTCTCCTGGAGTCACATAGAATTTAGTGTTTTGGAATTTATTAACAATTTCAGTTAGTGATCTTACTGCTTTTCTTACTAAACCTGTCAGTAGTCTTGGATGCCATTTCTGGGAGACTGATGAACTTTTTTATATTAATTGGGTTTTTTTGGGGAGTTGATTTTTAATTTCTTTAGGTTTTTTTTTTGGTTGGGATGGGGGAGTATGAATATTGAGACTGTGTTGGATTGGACCACTGAATGTCCTGTCAGCCTCGTGCACAAAGTGGGGTTTGCCATGAGTTCCGCCTGTATTGCTCAGGGCTTTATCCAGTCTGCTCTGGAAAACCTGCAAGGATTGGAACTGTTCCACCATTCAGAGCAATCTGCTCTGCTCCTTGACTGAGTTCAGACAGCTGAAGGTTTTAATTGACTGACTGTGCTTGATTTTTTTCCCCAAATACTAACCCTTTTTTTACTTCTCGAGTGGTCTTTTCCCAGATAAAGCTTTAGAAATTCACTTTTTATTTGCACTGTGTGGCTGTAAAAGTTGTCCTTTGTGCCTGTATTGGCTTTTGGGATTCTGCTTTCTTTCTGCTTCAGTCAATTAATTACTTCAGCATTTTGATTTTCAGTTCACAAGGGGATTGGCTCTTCTCTACTAGAGTATTAGGGTGCCCCAGAAATGTTTCTGTACCCCCTTCTCCACATAATTTTTTTTTAATGTTTTGATTTGAAAATTGGATTTTTGGATGTCTGGGGTTTGAACTGTAGCACCGATACCAAACTGCCTCCACTGAATTCACAGAATTAGGACATGAGCCCATACCTGCAGCTGGTCCTTTTCTCCTTTTGGTTTGCACAGATACTTCTGTGTCCCTTACATTATTAAGTAATTAATGGAAGAACAGTAGTGAAGTAGAGCAAATAGTCTTCATAGTGTACATACCCTTTCCACAGCACCAAAGGCACGAGGAATTGAGGTTTTTGGAGGCTCTGAGGTTTTTGGAGGAGGGAGAGTTAGCCCAAATTCCAGCTTTGCTGTTGAAATGGAGGAAAGTCGCAGGGGCAGCGCTCTGGTTGCAGGTAACTGTCCCAAACTCCTGGCAGTGGCTCAGGGTTCCTGGCCCTGCAGGTGGCACTCCTGGTGTCATCCATCCCGTGTGCTCTGAGCTGAGGTGCAGGTGGAGGCTGGAATTGGGGCGGCGTGGGTGCCATGGGTAACGCCGTGTCTCTGTGCCGGCAGATAAAGTGGACTGGTGTCACAGCGGCATGGGCAGCCACATGATCCACAGGCCCATGTCTGACCCAGGCGTCTTCTCACACCAAGCCATGGAGAGAGACAGCACGGGAATCGTCACGCCTTCCGGTACATTCCATCAGCCCGTCCCTGCAGGATACATGGACTTCCCAAAAGTCGGGGTAATGACTTCCTTGGCCCCCGTGTGCAGCAGGAATCCCCTTTTGTCCTTCTGTCCGAGCAGTAGTAGTGGTGTTCCTGAAAGCTTCCTGACTGTTCTTCTCCTTCCCCTCAGGGAATGCCTTTTTCTGTGTATGGGAATGCCATAATTCCTCCTGTAGCCCCCATCACAGATGGTACTGGAGGCACCATCTTTAACGGGCCTCATGCTGCTGACCCATCTTGGAACTCGCTGATAAAGATGGTTTCAAATTCCACAGAAAACAATGGGCCTCAGACGGTAATTGCTCCATTTTTTTGCACAGTGTGTTTTACTCAAAATGTATCGTGATTCCTATCTGTGCAGTTATGCATTTGGGAAAAGAAATCTTGGGGCACAATTTCATAGGAAAAGCCATTTTATGTGCTGTTAGTTAAGCTTTCCCTTCCCAGGAAGGGAACACAGCAACAGGACCGCTGCTGGGCTCTGTAGTTGAGGATGTTGTGACTGTGTTAGGAGCACACCCAGGAAGGGAGTAAGTAGCTCTTTGCTGCTCTGATCTTGCCAGGCTTGTCCACTAAATATAATTTAGGCAGAGGGATTAATTCCCCTAAACCTCTTGTTCGTACTCAGGAACTAATACTATAATGGAACATCAGTAGCTCTGGTTAGATTATATCCTGTGATTATGTTTAATTGGACAGTGATCCCCATTATACTGTTACTAAATAAAGATGTTTCTGGGCTTCATTTGCTTGGGAATGATCCAAACCGTGGGGAGCAGCTCCCAGCTGTGGTAGACCATAGGTGTGAGGGAGAGGGGATTTGGCCACAGTTCAGGTGTTGCTCTGAGGTGGCTTCTCATCTCTGCGAGGTGATTTCTGGTTTAATGAGGAAACTTTGTCCCCAAAACAAAGCTTTACTTGGTTAGGCCTGGGATTCTCCAGAGCTGAAAGTGTTAGGGGAAAACAAGGTGACAGAAATCAAGTTCTTGTTTGTCTGAACTTAAGGTCAAGAAGAGAGCGCGTCCTTTGCTCTGGGCGTGCAGGGATTCAGGAGTTGGGCTGGGAAATCTTTTGCTGCACACCCAGAGCCCTGTTAATTGTCCTGGACAGGAAAATCCATGAGCCCTGCAGTGTCCTGCGGGCTGTGCCCTGCTTGGAGCAGCCCAGAGCATGGTGCTAACACAGGTTTCTCTTGCAGGTGTGGACTGGAACTTGGACACCTCACATGAACAGTGTGCATATGAACCAACTGGGCTGAGTGGGATCAACGTGCTGGCCTTGAGATTCCTTTTTTTGCAGAGGAAACCACAATTGGCAGAAACAGTTTATGTGCTCCCAGATCATTCTACTGATGTGCTTGACTGAAGTGTGTAGGCTTTTTGCAGAAGAACTTACTAACTGACCTTTTTCTGTGAACATTGTGACCGCCCATTCCCCACCATCATATGTTTCAACTTAGTTAGACTTTCTTCTTTCCTTTCCTCCTCTTTTTTTTTTTTTTTTGACATAACTTTCTGTTGAAGCTGTTCTTTGGCTGGTTGGTTTTAGTACTGTAAACTGCTTCTGAGCAAACACAGAAATTTAGCAAAATTATGTAAACTTGATCCTGAAGTTTTAGAATGGCAAATAAATGTACAATTGTTTACATAACAAATGGCTAAGCAGAAAGTAAATTTCAATATGTCAGTTATAGAGGCTCTACTTTATGTAGACTTAAATTAATGTGAGATATGTACCTTCATATTCAGAAATCTGGATGTTTCCTTCATACATTAAACTATTAATAAGCATAACTTTTCTACTTGTGTAATTTAAGTAAGTTAGAAAAAGAAAAACATACCAGGCTTTATCAGAGGGCATTTTCCAAATGTGTGTTGGATTTTTTTGGGAAGACATACATTTTCTGTTTGACATTTGAGGAGAGCTTCCCTGCTGAAGGCTCCAGAGGCAGGTCTCTTCCACAGAAAGGCCCATGAAGGCTTATTGGGAGGAGTCCAAGTGGGAATTCCCATGTACGTTGTCAGGAGCTGCCACGTGTGGACAGCTGTAGCAGGAGATGAAGGAGGGTGGGTCCTGTGAGGCTGGGCTGGGTGAGCAGTGACACAGATCCAGTCAGGATCCCTGTACAGTTCCCTTACAGAGCATTTAAAGGACATCTACAGCTCAGATTTAAGAAGTATTACTTGGTTTTATTACGGTTCCTCCTTCGAAAACCAAGAAAATACCTCAGCTGGCCACAGAAACTACTGCCTTTTAACTGTCGTGATATTTGAGGTGTCCCCAGACCTTTTGCATACTCCAGGCCATATACCTGTCCTTAGGTGCTGCTCTGAATAAAAGCAAGTTCCTTTTTCCAGCTGCCTGATCTCTTGAAACACATCCTGTGAAGATCTGGTAGTAGCAGAATGGATCCCAAAGTGAGGAACTGCTCAGGAAAAGGTTTGAAACTCCATCTCACACCTTGCCATGGTGTGGGTGAGTGCCCTTCCTCTCTGCTACAATCATTGGCTTCAGGCTTTAGTGCTCTTTAGGGTTACTAATTATTAATCCCCCTGAGAAACAGTGCTCAGTATTTATTACCACCATGAATTCCAGCGTATTTTTGTTGATCTGACAGTTTAATCCATGCCTGGGGCAGTAACAGGCCTGATGCAATGGGCTGGGCACAGGAGATCCTGGGTGGGGAGAATTGGACCATTTTTATTCCCAGATGCTTGCTTTCTTTTTGTCCCCCACAATGTAAAGCTTTTTATTCATCCAATAAACCAAGGAACGTACTCTTTTGGGAGCAGGCAGGTGCTGTTTATTTGGGAAAAGGGACCAGAACCAGGTTTAGGACAAACAGGGAGAGGAAGAGAACAGAGTATAGTGTACAGTCTAAGGGATGGTTTGAGCTCTCCTTGCCACAGAAAGGGGTAAGGAGACAATTCAGAACCTGGCTGGGCAGGAGAACACTGCCAGTGTGGAATGATGAAGTGCTTGGTCATGATTAATTACTCTAGAATATAATCTGTATCTTCCAGTATCTGAAGTGGCCCAAGAGGGACTCCTTGTCAGGAACTGCAGTGATAGGACAAGAAGTAATGGGTACAAATGGAAAAAGGGGAATTTTAGGCTAGCTAAAATATTAACTGGAAGAGGGGTGAGACACTGGCCCAGCCCAGGCAGGGCTCAAAGCCGGTTTGGACAACACTCCCAGGCCTATGCTGTGATCCCTGGGGATGCCGTGCGCAGGGCCAGCTGTTGGATCCGTGCTTCCTTTCCAAGTCAGCACGCTCTGTGATGTAGCGGGAGGTGTCCCTGCTCACGGCAGGAGGGCGCTGGGGCTGTTCCCAGCTCCACTCCAGGCCCTGGTTCCGATACAGCGCAAGGGGCGCCCTGAGGCGCTGCCCTTCCCGTGCCCTCAGCCGCCATGGCGGGCGCGGGGTGGCGCGCTGCGGCGGGCGGGTCGCGCAT
>WBNO01007536.1:0-110652 GCA_013400575.1 Peucedramus taeniatus | reverse complement strand
CCGCTGGCCGCGCAGCAGGGGCGGCTGCTGGCCAAGGTGGGAACGCTGAGGGACTCTGAGGGAAGGGCTGAGGGGGACGCGGAGTAAACACCACAATTCTTTTATTGCAGCGGGTTTGGGCGTGATTGGGTTTTTTAAAGGAATTTCGTTACATGTTGTGCTTTTTTTGGTTGCAGAATTGAGTGTCTGTTGAGCTCTCGCGTAATGGGGTCTCTTATGGGTGGTGACTTTGTTCACTGCCGAGTTGTGTCCTCATGGCCTTTCTTTTATTTTTATTTATATATGTTATCATTTATAATGTAATACACGTACAGTATATTGTAAATACTAGATTCTACTATTATTGTGTATTTATATTTGTGTGTTATTGCTAGTTTTTATAATTGTCTTTTTTTTTTCAATCACTGAGGTGCCACTAAAGCTGGGTCTTTTTAAGTGGAGTAGCTGATTACAAGTCCTGGACACAGGCAAAAAGATGCTTGTTAAGAATCGCCTGATTCCAGCTGTGATAGAAATCACTTTCTTTTTAAAAAAGGATAAAATCTAAAAAGGTTAAAATTCTGTCTTCATTTCATGCAGTAGTAAGAGGCTATCTTTGTTTGTTACTGTAATTATTTGTCACTGTTACCTTCACGTGGTTATTTTGTTTAAAGATAAAAGGTCTTCACTGCTGTTGAACAAGGTATTAACAAGATGCCTCATCCCT
The DNA here is from genome assembly GCA_013400575.1 of Peucedramus taeniatus. NCBI lineage: Eukaryota > Metazoa > Chordata > Aves > Passeriformes > Fringillidae > Peucedramus > Peucedramus taeniatus. Next base: position 109,946 of record WBNO01007536.1, on the reverse strand, counting down.
CACAGGCGTTTACTACCCCTGCAGGTGTTAAATTAGAATGGTAATTAATATGTTTGATCATAGAAGAGTAATTAACATGTGTAATGCCCATAGAGGCATTAAATTATACGGTGACAATGTGTGTGTTAAATTCCTGTGCAGATTTTAAATTTTACAGTGGTAATTAATAAGTTTAATACTTATTCAGGTGTTGAGTTAGCAGGGATAACTAATAACAGAAGTGAGGAGAGGACACCAGTGTTACCTGCCACTGTGCTCAAACAGTTCTCCTTTTCTTTAGCTAGCTGGAAAACCTGCAGCCTGAGATTAAGAAGCTTGCCCAGCACCTTCGCTATGAAGTTTCCGTGCGTGGAAAGCAGCTGGGCTGGTCAGAAAAGGTGGCCAGGTACGAGGATTGTCCACAGGAAGGAATATCCCACAAAACTACACTTTTGCAGCAAGGTTCTGCCGTTGCCCACAGCTTAGATTTCCTTCCCCTGCCCATGATCTATATATTTATTCTGTTCCCTCTCAGGCGTTGTCCATTTCAAAGCTCTGAGCCTGTGCTTTTCCCTCCGAAAGGTCCCACTTCGCCAGGAACATGCGGAGGATTGTCACAGAGCTGTACGTCCGGGACAACTGCCACCCCTTCAAAGCCACCCTGCTGCTGTGGGTGCAGGTGCCCATGTGGGTGTGCGTGTCCCTGGCTCTGCGCAACTGCAGCGTCGGTGCCCTGGGCCCTGCAGGTGGGGGAAACGCATCTGGGGAGAGTTTTTGGGGTCAGAAAAGGGTGTTGTCCCACAAATGGGTGCTGCACCTCGACACCAGTCTTCTCTCACTGTCACTTTTTATCTGCTTCCTGCCTTCACAGGCACCTTCTTGGTTAAAGAGTGCATTATCCCAAGCTTGGTGTGCACGCTGATATAAAAACCAGTCAGCTACTAATGTTTTAAACCTAATATAGTTTGAACGTAACCCAATTAATTAATGTAAATAATAGGTAATTAATATGTGAAATTAAATAGGTAGTTAATATTTGAAATGAGTTTTAAATGATAACCCTGTTTAGCAAGTAATATTACACATGCCACTCACTACTAATCTGTATTTTTTCTCCTTCCATGTGAAATATTATAGACAAGGTAAATGTGTGAGGGTCTTTTAAATTTAAAAAAAATATATATACTGATTTTTTAGACTAGAGTTTATAGAGTTTATGTTCCTTTAAGCAGAAATATATATGTCCAATATACTGATATATATATATATATCTATTACATACTGATTTTTTAGACTAGAGTTTATAGAGTTTATGTTTCTTTAAGCAGAAAGTAGCTAGTTTTACAGTTACTGAGAAAAATATAATTTTTTCAAAATCAGGAAATAAACACTGTAGGTTACTGCATTCTTATTTTCTTCATTGGCTTGTAAAATATTTGAGATGGAAATATTTTTTATCACAGATTTACCTGTCTGTGGCTGTCATGAGCTAAGCTGGGTCTTAGCTTTTATCTCTCACTTTTCTTACTTATATTGGTAGCAGAGTGTTAAACCAAGGATTTCTGCTTTAATCATACTTACCATGTGGATCAAACATACCTGGAAGCTTGGGTCTGTGATTTAACACTTTCTACAGTTCTGGCTCATTTCAGACAGCAAATTATACTGAATTCTATATTTTCTTCAATTTTTTCCTGTAGTACAAGAACAGTTTTCCTCAGGAGGAGCACTGTGGTTCACAGACCTCACGGCGCCTGATTCCACGTGGATTTTGCCAGTTTCCCTGGGGCTGGTGAATTTGCTGGTGGTGGAGGTAGGTTGGTGGAATAAAGCAGCAGTGGTGACTGCAAAGGGCTAGCACATAAAGATGGCTACAGATTATCACTGCTTTAAATGCACTGGGCAGAAATGAAACATAAAACACACAGAGCAAACAGATTTAATGTGTAGGTGTCCTTGTTCAGAGACCTCCAGGTCGCATGGGACACGTCTCAGATCTCCTTGAACTTCAGTAATATTTAGTCTTGGCTACAGTTTCTTTTAGAATGCTGCTCTAATGAGATTTCTGGTGTTAATCTTCAGTGTGGCCATTTCAAAAAGAGCTTGCTTATAACTGTGAGTTTTTCCTCTTTCAGATCTTTGCTTCCCAAAGAAAACTGCCAGTTTCGCGGTGGCAAAGGATTGTTACGAACTTCTTCCGCACAGTGTCTGTGGTGATGATCCCTATTGCTGCCACAGTGCCCTCTGTAAGTACCCAGGTGACATCTGGGATGGTCATCTGGGATATCACCTGTGGCTGGTCTGTTCTGGTGCTTAAAGGACAGACCGAAGGCCTCATGTGTTTCATGTTTCTACTGCTGCATGCTTAAGTCAGATGTTCTGTCTATGAGTATGTTTAAATCTCATTGCCTTTGGAATATTTTTGTTCAAGGAGGAAGACTTTGCAAACTTGAGAGGAGTTAATGTCCTTCATGTAGTCTGGAAAAGGAGAGGAAAGCTTTGTGTGAAGACACATAGGCAAATGTTTGTTCACCAGGAAACCAGTGTAGTTCTTAAATTAGGACATTTTCCACATCTTTATTCAAACACTTCTTATTTTTACGAGGTGTTCTACTGCAGAGTATTCTTAGCAAAAACAAAGTGTCTGGTTGTTTGGCTCAATTATAGCTTCAAATACAGAAGTTGGAGCCAGTTTAATACAAATTAATTTAAGAGTTGTCAAGCTTCAGATGACACTTTTCCCCAGAAGAGTTCAGAGACAGTTACATTTCACATGGAAGCCATTTTTGCAGAAAGAGAGGAGGAGTGGTTTAAGTGAGTTATTTTTATCAGTCCCTGGGAGTAACCCCCAGCTGTGGTTCGGGAGGAGCTGCCTGAAGCTGGTGTTTTCCTTGCCTCCAGGGGAGCTGACCTGTGCCTGTCTTGTTGCAGTCTATGGCGCTGTACTGGCTGTCCTCGAGCCTGGTGGGACTGTCCCACAACCTCCTGCTGCGCTCTCCCGCCTTCCGCCGGCTGTGCCGCATTCCAAGGACCACCTCCGACTCGGATACGCCCTACAGGGACATGGTGGCTGCCTTGGCCGCCAGGTACAGCTTTAAGAAGCAGCACCACTGAGCTCCAGGAGGAGCTGTCTCAGGAATGAAGTAGTGCTGTTTTAGTGGGATGCACTTACTTGCTGTATATTTATTTTCCAAATAAAGCGCTGGCTGGCCATGAGGAAGGATTGGTCGGCAAAAATGTGTCTTTACTGAGAAGTCTTGTTTCAAGGGCGGTCATTTTGCAGGTGCAGTAGTCCAGAAATCCAAGTTTGTCTCCTGAATTATCATAAGAAATTGGGCAGGTGAGTGTTAAATAAACTATGATGTAAACTAAGAAACATTTGGAAGCAGCAATTTTTAATGCAGACTTGGAAGCATTTATTTGTATTGTTTTGATAGCCTGGTGGAACTTTACAGATAGGGCTGAGATGCACTTTGTGACTAAAACCAGCAGTTCAGAACAAAAAGTGCAGATGTCATTGGACTAAGAGCACTGCACTTCATCTGTGGGGATCTTTCACTGAGGTCTTTCACTGTTTTCACTGTTAGGAGTCTCAGAACATCAGTGACAGAGTTATGTCTGGATGCTGCCAGGATATTCTTATACCAAAAAAACTCCCCAAAACTGGTGTGATACTGAAGGTAAAGCAGCCAAAAGCATCTCATCTAATGGTGTCTAACAATTCAAAATCCACAGGTAAGGAGATCAGAAGGTATGTGATAAAGCCCTTTCCTGGTCTGCATTACAGGTAAGATCATGTTGTAGATTTTTAAAGGGTCCTACAGGTTTCTCTTAATGAAAATTGTCATTTTGCCTCATCTGAAGGTGTTGGGAAAAGACTGTGCAAAGGGGAGTGAATTTTTGTCTGGGAAGCTGATGGTAGAGGGAGCTGGTGCTCCATGCAGTGCTGAGGGAAGTCACCTCTCCTTCCTCAGCAGTCTCACCTGAGAGTGGCTTACATTCCCAGCTTGGGAACAGGGCAGGCTGACAACAGCTATGTCTTGTGTGCAGTAAAAAAATAAAATTATATTTCTTGGGAAGCATTAAGAGGGCCCTGAAACTGGTCACTGAAAAAAATTCCTCACAAATCTGTCAGGAGCCCATACGTTCAATGCGGGAAACTGGCTTTGTTAGATTTGCAGTTCTCCGTTTATTTATGTTTATTTTACACCCTTTTAACCTTATAAAATTACCCCCATGACCTGCCAGTGCGAGTTAAAAGAGAATAGGGTTCCTCCAGTGAGTGTATTCGGTGGTGGATTTCTCACAGCATCATTTTAGCTCTGGAAGAGTGTTGTTGGAACACTGCGTGTACTTAGGAGGGAGCCTAAGCTTAAGGAACTGAAGTCAGGCAAGTACAACTTCCCTGAATGGTTCTGTTCAGAGGTGCTGAAATATCCTGGCTGGATAATACTTGTTTCATCCTCTGTCTTGAAGATGCAGTGTGAACTCAGAGAACAGGGGTGTGATGCTTGTTATTTTTGGAGGTTGTGCCCTGGAAAAAGACATTGTTTACCCAACAGCTTACCTCTGTTCTCAAGCATAGTAATGACTCTGTTCAAATACATTGTCTGGCCTAAAATCCTTGTCTCAATGTTTAATGCTGTTCCTAGGAAAGAGAATCAGAGCTTTGCTCTTTGCCTTTTTATGGTAATGCAATTATTTTGTTGTCACTCCACGTTGATGAGACAGAGATGGAGCAGAGATACATATAATAATGTGTGTCAGGTCAAATGAGTCCTCCTTGACTGTGGAAGGGCCAAGGGAGGTTTCTGGAGAAGGAATCAGAAAAAACCTGTTGCACTGTTCTCTGAGAGGACTGAAGTGTCTTTTAAAAATCCTGTACAATATTCTTTGTGAATGACACTTATTATTTAAGTAATGTGATCTATAGCTCTGTTTGACTTCATTTTGTCTCCACCTCTCCTGTTTGCTTCCTGTTCTGGCTTTGCTGAAGACAAAGAAATTGTAAGTAAATGAGCAAAACCCAGTAGTGATAAAACAATTGTGGTTTTAGAAAGGAGGGCAGTTTCCTTCCTAACTTCCCTCTGATTATTAGCCTGAAATACTGTAGGTGAGGTGAGCTGGCCCCTGTCTCATTCAGCAATGAGATGTCAGTATGATCCAACACCTTTTACAGGCTGGTGGGGAGGATGCTGCTGTCTGCCAGAGAATTTGACACCTTGCCAGTCCACCTGGTTGTTCTTTGGGGTTGTTTTAGTGGGGAATCCAAACTCCTCGTGCAAAGCTCAGTTACCAGGACAGATTGCTTGAAGTGCAAGAATTTTTTTTCCCGGACCAAGTGTCATTTTTGGCACGGTTCCATAGTTTCTGGAAAGTAAATCGAAGTACTGTTGAGTGCGCTGCTGTCCACACGGGGGTGCTCCAGCTCCTGTCAGCTGCAGGGCTGCCGGGTTCTGGAATCCAGGACAGGCAGGCAAGCTTTGGACTAAAGCTTTTTTCCCGCTCTGTCTTTCATCTTGATGCTGTTTCAGAGCTTAATCAGGCTGTCCTTCACAGTGTACACTTCTTTTCCACCTCGCTGCCATGCCCCTCTGAAGTAACCCAGTGTTCAACACTGCTGAGCTTGAAAATAATGGGAAGAGCTCCCTTGCTGCTCCCTCTTTGGCTGAAGATGCTGAAGGGAAGTGGGCAGCTGTCGGAACAATCCCTGGTTGTCTTTGCAAAGCCCTCCATTTGTGGCCAGCTGCCAGCAGGACTCCTTTTTTCACTTGGTACTATTAACCTACCTACATTTAATTAATCTGACTCATTTCTAATGGTAAATAAGGTATTCTTTATTCCTTTGAAGCTCAACATAGTGCTAAAAGCAACAGCAGCCATTGCTTTCCTGAGTGAGGTGTTCTGTTCTATTTTCTGAGTTTCAGGGATCACAAAAAAACTTACAATAAGGGATTAGTGCTTTACATCAATGGCACCTTAATGATTTTGATTCATTTCTGCTGCACAAAACTGCAGTGTTATGGGCTTTGGGTTTGGGTAGGGATGTTTGAAGAAGCCTCTGTAAATTAGGTTAATCATTAAGGTGAGTGCACACATCCCTATGTTCCTTTGTTTAAGGAGTTGAGCTTTGTGGATTCATTTGTCAAGGTACCTGTTCATAATTTGATTGCCTTAATTAACTTTGCAGTTGGAGTAATAGTAAATAGGTTTTTGTTAGCCTGGTTTACTTAATATAATCCCCTGCTTTTGTTTGGAAGTGGAAGAGGCCACTGCTGCCTTGTTTGTCGGCACTGGGCTTCTGGAGGAAATCTTCCAGTTCCCAGAATCCCTGGTACTCAAATCCCTCATGAAAATAAGGGGTATTGTGCTATATAAGCACTCTGAGGCTTAATATTACCTGTCCTTTTCAAGCCTGGAGAGAGGTAGGGAAAGCATTTCCCTGTGCCAAGTACCCTGCTTTTCTGCAGGGAAGTGACACTCCTGTATTCACACTTGAGCAGTAGAAAGGTGTGGAGAATTTGGGATGCTGTCACAAGCTTGATTTTGGCCTTACGAGTCCAAGGCTCAAATGTGTGAAATGGAGGGGACAGAGAGGTTGAAAAGCCACTTGGAATGTCAATGGGTACCACACAGGCTGTAACAGGAAGAATGTTAATTGGAAACAAATGCCAGCCCTTCAACATCATCCATTCCTGAGGAAAAGGGCCCTGTGGATTCAGGAGTTTGGGCCCAAGTATGTTTATCTGGAGTTTTCTGGGGAACTGTGGTCAGGGGTGTGCAGTTGTTCCAGAGGAGGTAGAATGCCAACCCCTGGTAAATGATGGATCCTTGGAAGTGCAAGAGGGCAAGAAGAACTGTGGATTGTAGTCAAAATGTGCTCTTGGTAAGTTTTTAAATACTTAAATTTGAGCAGGAGAGATCATCTGCTTGGCTTTAGTCCTGCTTCCTATTTGAGGGCTATGAAGGATTCCCATTTGTCCTTGTGTGTTCTTTTCACTTTGGGAATGTGTGTAGGAAAATGGTGAACTGTGACCCTTATCTGACAGGATAGCATTTAAAATATGGATTTCCTGGAAGTTTTGAAAGGCTGGATTTGATTTGAGAGGTCTAGTGGAGGTACCAGAACACTCAAGTGCAGTGATTTTCTTTCAACACCTGAGTTTGAACAGAAAACTGACCTCTGTCCTGCCGAAAGATGTTATCAAGCATACCTCAGTGGGAGCTGCTGCAGGCAGAGAACACGTTCTTCTGGACGAATTCCTGACCTTGAGCCCTTTCTGTCTAGAAAATAAATGATAAAATCTTCTACTAGGGGAAATCAGTTGCTTAGAAATATATCTAATAAAATATAAATAGTGGCAGTACTCTCTAGGCACGTTATTTCTGCTTTGAGGAAGAGGTGGACATTGAAAGTTGGCAGACAGCAGCATTTTGGAGGTTTCATATCACTGTAGCCTAAACCTTGTGGGTACAACTAAAGGGATTTTAGTTTAGATTTAGTTTAGAACTCAAGTTCTTTGTCCATTTTGTTAAACTCCAGCTGGCCACATAATGAAGAAAAGTTTTGTTTATTTTTGGTTTTTTTTTTTTTTTGTTTGTTTGTTTGTTTGTTTTGAAGGGTCTGTAAAGAGGTACTTGATACTCACTCAGCTGTTTGGAAATATCTCTGTTTCTTATTTTTAGGACTTTCTTTAATGCATGGTCCGAGTTCCAGTTGAGCACTGGGTCCTTATTAACTTATGTAAATGAAGACGGTGCAGCTTTGTCAGAAGGGAAGTGGGTCCATTGATTCCCAAATGGGGCCATTTGCCAAGAGTCCCTGATTTTCCTCTGTAGTCACTGTGCACTTCATGGTTTTTATTTTACTACCTAAGTGCTTGCTCCAGAGTGCAACCAACAATTCTGTTGTATTTTCCAAAGTAAACAAGCTCAGATTAATTTGCTAATAAAACCTTTGCTAGTCTTGCATTTTTCTGCTTTAAATGCTCTTGCTGGAAGGCTGAGAGATAAGCTTTGTTTGGAGATATTTAGAGTCATGATTTCAGCAATAAGTCCCCAGAGACTGACTATGCACATGACAGCAGTCTTTAAAAAAATATATGGTGACCTTTTCCCTTTCAGATGCAGATAGTTTAGAGTGAAGTAATTGTGGAAGTTGAGAGAGAATAGGAGTAGAGATGGTTTAAACTGCTTTAATGCAGCATGGTTTAATGCAGCAGGACTTGACAACTTGCCCTGCAGGTAACTCCAGTTCCCAGTGCTGTGTTTTGGTTGTTTCCCAACGTTTCCCATTGCTGCAGCAATGGTGGCAGTGTTGACATGGGCATGTCAGAGTAGAGCAGAGTGTGGCTGACAGACCGCGAGGGCTTGGAGCTGCGGCATGTGTGCTTCTCCAGGGCTGCCAGCTCCCCGAGGACTGGATCCAAGATAAGAATAGTCTGGCCCGGGTGTGAGTCTAGATCATGTTGTTTGCTGCCACGAGCTGTTTGCTCTTGTGGCAACGCAGAATTTGGATTGAAGATGTTGGTGGAAAATCAGACTGAAATCTGGGAGGTGCTGCACTGCAGAAGTGAGACCTTGACTACTAAGCAGGTGCTAAAAACCCTAAAGATAGGAAATACTGAATATAGGGAAAAGTAACTCCATTATTGTGGCTAAATGAAATCTGTTTGGTGCTTTAGCCTTTTGTAATATTTCTCCCCCAGGTTCTCTGAGGTGAGAAGATGTTCTAACGCTGCTAAATAATGCAAAGCATGGATTTGTGGTTCTGGGCTGAGCTGAGGAGCTGTCATGTTCCTGTGCTGTCAGCATCTGTGGATTTAGGTTGGTTTCTGTCTTTCCTCATTGCTCTTTGGATGCGCATCACTGGGACTTGTTGTGGGCCAAAATTTTTCCAAGTTTTGGCCAAGTGTGTTGATTTTTATGCTTCATTTGAGTGAATCCATCTAAATTCATCCTTTCAGAGAGTCTCTGGAGTCTCAAATCCTGCTGCTGCCAGCAGGAATTCTGTGACCGATTTCAATGGAATAAAGATTTCATTCTTTTCTCCATTTTCTTCCTCCTGAGAGTAGAATGATACAAAGATTGTTTCTTTTTTATCCCTTTGTTTATGCCACGATTTGGACGCGTACACGGACAATGAACATGTCTCCTGCTTCATCTGTAAAATGACTGCCAAAAATACTGAAATGATTGAGCAACAAACACTTGTTTCTCTCCACAGTGTATGGGTTATGGCTGAGCATTCCAGTGTGCATGGTAGGATCCTTTCTGACTGTTTCCATCTAAATATTTCTGGTTTATGGAAGGAAGCTGAGCAAATAAACTGCTCCTCATCATAGGTCTCTCCAAGTTTAAAATATGCTTCAAATTGCAAAAGAAAAGCTCAGAGAGGTCAACTGTGTGAGCTCTCTCTTAAGTTTATCACTGATTAAACCCCCACAGCTTATTTTATGTAGACTTTTTGCCTNTTTTTTTTTTTTTTTTTTTGGGAACAAGCCTAATTGCTATTCCAAGCTTGCAGCCTCTGTTGCCTCTTATTACTAAAATTTGATGTTGGAATGCTGAATATCTTTGTAAACCCAAGGATACACCACCCCAAAGGCTTGATTCTCAAGGCATAAGGGAAGCATAAACAAAACTGATTAAGGAATTTCAAAATGCAGGTTTTATTTATGGGTTTTGTGCTCCTTCACATCCTGAGGACAGCCATAAGGCAGGTTTTTTTATTGCATGTCATAGCAGCTCACTGAACCCTGGAAGCAACAGGACCTGACTCCTAAGAGCTGTTTTCTTGAGTGCAGAAGACATTTTTGCTCTAAGGAATTTACTCAGGGAGCCTCATTAGTGTTACATGTGACATGAATTCACCTCCAGAGACATGTAACAATCACCCTGGATCAGTGCATCTGGATGATTGCAAGATTCTTCTTTAATAACAGGTACAGCTTGGTTTCTGTAGAATGATACTTTTTTAATTTAAAGACTATATGTATGTCTGTATACAGACCCAAAAAGGCTACATGACCTAAAGGTGTACATTTATTTGCCAGAACCTGCTAAAATCTCCTCATTTTGCAGAGCTGAGTGTTGAAATTGCAGAATTGAAGGTGTCGGGGCAGTTTTCCTCACGCCTGTGTCCGTGTGTCACAGAGCACTCTGTTAAATGGCCACAGACAGTTTCACTCCTGGCAGCTGTGCCTCAGTGCATGGGGTAATGGGTGTTCAGAGGATTATGGACTGCAGGAGTGCTGTGGGAGATGAAGCTGGAATGAGATCCTGGTTGGGGTTCTAGGATGGCTTTCCTAATGCTCTCTGCCTTCCTTGAGGGGCCATAGGTTGTTTAGCAGCCATCTGGCCTTCAAGCATTGCATTCTTTGCCTTAAACTGCTCCCATCAGCTTTAGCTTTGTCTTCTAGGAGGAATCAGTGTGGTGTAGTTTTACTGTCTGGATGCTGGCAGCTGCTCCTCACGAGCTTATTGGGCTCATTTAGACCCAAACAGAAAACACTGACTTGCCATTTGGAGTTTCCTTTGTGCTGCTCATAGAAAAGTCCAGTGCACTCTCGGCTAAATGTTTCATTTGCTGTGGGAATTTGCTTTGGCTAATGCAGTTTTTAAGACCTGTTGGTTCATTCAGAGGTCGAGGAGCATTTATGTAAGAGAGTCCTCAATAACATTCCTTTAACTTGGCAAGTTGAAAAAGCACAGAACCATTTTTTTCTCCTCTTTGGAGTATAAATTTTTTTGCATGGATCCTCTTGATTTCCAAAGAGTAAAACTGCTTTGAAAGTCTGGATACAGCATGATGTAAAGGTAGAGACAGGCAGCATGGATTAATTCCCATTGATCACTCTATCTCCCTATTAATGAGGGTTATCCCAAACCCCAGCACACCAGGTTTTCAGGTAGACAGAGGTGAGATTTGGCTAAGCTTCCATACTCCACCTTTCTGCTGCTGGGATTTTTCATGCATCCAAACATGGAGGAGATGGCAGGTTTGAGGGAAAGCTCTGTGTGCAGCTGCTTCTCTTCACTGAAAATTCCACTGTAATTTGGTGTTTTCTGTCTCACACTTGCTAGGTGAATAAATTCTCCAAAGCATTTATTTTCTCTCAAGTCCATAAAAATACCCTCACTTTTTGGTAAATTGCACATTAAAAGTATCAGGTTAGGAAACATTTTCACTGCTTTCTTTCCCTAAAAAGGCAGACACACTCCTGCCAGATGCAGCAAGGTAGGTTGGAGGCTGATTTTCCTGAGCTGCCTCATGTCAGTTCAAGCAGTAGGAAAATGAGATGTCTCTCCAGAGAGGTGTTAGGGTTTTTTTTTTTAACATTAAATGCTCTTTCTTGCCTTTCATATGCAATTATTTGATTGCGTGGGCACAAAATTCATGTTGGGATTATGTAAAGCTGAAGGAGGAGGAAAATCAGGGACACGGCTGAGACACAGGGGGAGATAGATCCCTGGCTGACTTCTGTGATTTCAGGCATCGTAGAAACACCTGAAGGAAAGTTTGCCTTAATTTTATTTGCCTCCTCCTTGCCATTTCCTTTGGGACAAAAGGATACTGATTGTTTTATCACCCCATTTTACTGACAGATCCAATGCTCTGCAAATGTGAACCCTGGTTTAAAAACAAAAGTGTGTTTTATTGTGGAGTGATGGAGCTGTGTCCAAGCTGTCTTGTTAGGAGAGGTTTCCTGAATCATGCTGGGACATTATTCTGTAGAGAGATAGCTGACATGGCAAGAACCAGGGTGAGCAACTATGTACCAGTGTGTGGACTCTCCTCCTGGAGAGATCACCTGGGCAGGTGAGGCAAATGACACAAGGAAGGGAATTTGAATAATGAAAATTTTAAAAAATAAGTTGGTGAGATGCCTGCCTTGAAGAGAGGAGTTCTGGAGTAATATTTGCCAGTCCAGTCTGTCAGGCCACTGCTTCTTTCACAGGACTAGTACTTGTTACACACACAGGATTTTTATGATTAAGAGAAATGAGGATTCACTTGTTGGGTACCTCAGTGACATCAGAACATTCCCTCTGCTCCAAACTGAGAAGCAATGATGTATGTTTGAAATGGCCAGAAAATAGCCAGTTCTGTCCCTTATCCCAGTAAAGTTACCTGCTAAAGCTGCTGCATTTTGCAGGTTTTATGGGGGGAAAAAGGGGGGAAAGAAAAATAGGCAGTGGATGTGATAATTTCATGTGAGAGAAACCCCAGGTGATGAGAAAAAGTTGTGTTGCAAAGTTCTGAAGAAAACTCTTTTGACCTTGAAACGTGTTCAGCCTTTTTTGTCTTACTGCAGTCCTTGCAGTTATACCTGTGGTGAATTAATCTCTTTGTTAGCTACGTCTGAGTGCTCAGGAAAATGGATTCCTCAGCTGGGTGAGCATTCCAGCATTGTTTTTGTGCAAAGAGATGTCACCATTTTTAATAGCACATCCTGGGAGGGTGGCTAAAGCTTCTCACTGCTGAGAGGGACATGGCTGGGTTTTAAATTAAGTTTGAAAACACTGGCATAGTAAGTATATTCTAGTGCCTATACACATACACGTGTACACACACTTCTGTCTCTGTCTTTCTTTTACATGAGTGACCCTTAAGAAAATCTGCAATTTTGCTGCTGATCTAGTAGGTGATTTTCTGTCTGTAACAGGGAAAAATTGTGATTTTTAACTGTATAGGTGTGAAAACTCATATCTCTATCCAGAACTGTAGGGGAAAACTGCTATTGTAAAGAAAGGTAAATTGCAACTTCAAAATACTTCATACATTTTTCCTTTTTTTCATTCTAAAATTTTGATAATTGCTCTTAAGCCTTTTCTAAGTACGTTTTGTAATGAATTTGAAGTACTTTCTCAAATTTATTTTCAAGATGTTTGTCTTGTAAGCAAGACCTTGATCCAAGTATTTTACTGCCTAGAAAAAAACAAATGCAGATTTTCAATAAGCATTCCTGAATTTTTAAAAAATTTTCCATACTGCTAGTGTATTGGAAAAACTGAAGTTTTCGTGGTCCTTTTTGATTTTAGGCCCTAATATAAAGCTATAATAAAAAACTTGATTTCTAGCTTAAACTTTTATGTGCTTGACCTCCACATTTCAGACACTTCCTTGCTTAAATTGAGCTAAACCTAGGCAGAGTGTTGTTGTAAGTGATGGGAGGGAGGAAAGTACTCATTATGCTTAAAGTTTCTTCCTTGGGTGGTGATTAATTGGCCTCCTAAGATTATTAATGAGGTAGAGAAATTATTCCTGAAGCAGTCAGGGTGTCTGGTTTTCTCTCTGGTGAGAGAATTTGGGTTCTAAAAAAAAAAAATAAAAAACAGCCTACATCTTTTTAGACTGGATGCAAGTTGCTGATGATCCTGGCTGATCATGTTAAGAGGCTGCTGCTTCATTTCTGCACTGTTTTTATCCACTGGAAGTGGGCTCAGCTGGCACAGGTGTGTCAGCAGGTAGAGCTTACACTGCATTGCCAGATGTGCACATCTGTTGGACTCTGTCACACTTCCAGGAGTTTTCAAACTGAAACAAGCAGCTTTCTAAATGTTTTGTGGCTCCTCAAAACACTTTTTTATTTTTTGTATCAGTGTTTTTTAACTGCTTTTTCTCCGAAACACTATTTTTTTCTCCCAAAGCTGATAGTCTGAAGTGCCTTTTACTGTTCCATAGAATTCTCTGAGCCAGCTGCAAGTTACTTGCTTTTTCTTTCTTCCTGCAGTGCCATTTGGGGCAGTTTTGAAGTAGAGGAGAACTCCAGTTAGAAGCACAAAGTCAGTGCTCAGGAGAGGGCAACCCTGCCCAAGGGAGCCTTCAGGTGGGTTCCCAAGGAGTACATGGGAAATATGCTTTTTTCTGTCATGGAATCATGGAGTTTTAAGATTTGGAGAGGTCTAAATCCACCTATTCCCCCAGCACTGACAAGGACACCCATCTTGTAAGTGCCTCATGGCACAGGTGAGCCAGGAATAATCCACCTGGCAGCACTAGAGTGGGATAAAAGACAGTTATTTAGCAAGAGTCATTTAAAAGATGAGATCTCCTTTCAGTGGGATCTGTGTTTGGTTTGGTTGGTTGTTTTTTTAAGGAACTAATTTGGAATTTAAGATTATTATGCCCTAACACACTCGGTGTGTTTAGGGGAAAGTAGTTTGATTTACTCTGGGCAGTATGCAGTGAAAAAGCAAATTTTCAAGAGGTTCAGTAACAAACTTTTATTTGCAAACTTGCAAAGGTAGAAGGTGGTACTAGGCAAATTTTAAAACAACATCCAGACAAAGTAAAATGCTTCACAAGCTTTAACTTAGCAAACTTAAACTCAGCCAACTTTAACTTATCCAGACACAACAAGGCACTTACTAAGGTAGTGGCTGGATTTTTTTTCCGTCTGGCTTACAATTATTATTTTGAGAAGAAGAAGGTAGGAGAAGAAAAAGAGAAAAGAGAGAGAAGATATATATATATATATATTGATCACCCCAGGATCCCGTGTGGTCTCAGCTGCTTCTAAATCCAGGGCAGTGGAGTGTCTTACCCGATGTGTCACTTCCTTTTATCTCCTGTGTCTCCTGGGGCCTCTCCCAGGCACGGATGCACTTTAGCGTTCGCTGTGGGGCCCATGCAGACAGTCACTGCCATTTTCTGGCTCTCAGCAGTCTTTGTGGGTAAGTTCCCACCATTTTGGGTCTCTCAGCAGACCGTGAGTTGGTTCCACTGATTTGGGGATCTCCGCAGTCTCTGTGGGTCAGTTCTTGCCATTTTGGGGTGGGCCATGATTCAGCCACGGCCATTTTGTGGCTCTCGGCAGGCTGCCACCACTTTGGGGCAGGCTGTTGGTGGGTCACCGCCATTTTGGGGCTTTCAGCAGTCTTTGTGGGTCAGTCGCTGCCGTTTTGGGTCTCTCAGCAGACTGTGAGTTGGTTCACGCCATTTTGGGGCTGTCAGCAGGTCGTGGATCAGTTGCCACTATTCTTGGTCTGTCTGTGGGTCAGTCGCCGCCATTTTGGGGCGTTCAGCAGGCTGTGGGTTAGTCGCCGCCATTTTGTATAGGCACACAGGTCAGTTCCCTCCATTTTGGGGATGAACAAGCTGTGGGTGAGTCACTGCCATTTTGGGGCTCTCAGCAGTCTGTGAGTTGGTTCCCACCGTTTTGGGGCTCTCGGCAGTCTCTGTGGGTCAGTTCTCACCATTTTGTGGCACTCTGTGGGTCAGTCACCGCCATTTTGTGCTCTCAGCACGCTGTGTTTCGGCCACAGCTAATTTGGGGCTCTCAGCATTTTTTTGGGGTCAATCATGGCCATTATGGGGCTCTCAGCAGTCTCTGTGGGTCAGTTCCCACCATTTTTGGGCAGTCTGTGGGTCATTTGCCACCATTTTGTGGCTCTCAGCCTGTGGGTCAGCTCCTGCCATTTTGGGGATCTCAGCAAGCTGTGGTTGAGTCACAGCCATTTTTTGACTCTCTGCAGGATGTGGGTGAGTCACTGCCATTTTGGGGCAGGCTGATGTGGGTCATTCACAGTCATTTTGGAGCCCTCAGCAGGCCGTGGGTCAGTCACAGCCATTTTGGGGCTCTCAGCAGTCTGTGGGTCAGTCACAGCCATTTTGTGGCTCTCGGCCGACTGTGGGTCAGCCACCACCATTTTGTATAGGCACACAACTCAGTTCCCGCCGTTTTGGGTATCAGTATGCTGTGGGTCAGTCACTGCCATTTTGTGGCTCTGGACAGGCTGTGGGTGAGTCGCCGCCATTTTGGGGCAGGTCACAAATGAATCTGCCTTTTTGGGGCAGGCCATGCAGTCAGCCTCAGCCATTTTGGCGTGGACAGTCTGCAGGATGTGGCTCAGAGGTGCAGGGGGGAGCTGTGCCTGCCTTTCGTACAGAGAGCTCGGCCTGTTCCCCCCTGCCCTGCTTCCCACCTGGCTTTTTTGAGCCCGTCAGCCATTCCTCTGGTTGGCTACACCAGCCTATGGCTTTAAGCACTGTGACTAGGTCCTGAGTGATGGGGCCTTTTTTCCTGTGATGCTGATCCTAACCTAGGAGACAGACGGAGAAAAAAAGTGAGGAGAAAGAGGAAAAAAGGAAAGAGGATTGTCCTCCAGTGGACATTCAAAAATGTAAGTCCGGTTAATACAGATATTCTGCTCAGCCATTTGGGTTATTATCTGTAGAAATATAGCAATATAAAAACATAAGAATATAATCCAATGAAATATATAATGAAGAGAAGGAAAGGATGAGAGTAGAAAGGTATCCCCACCCATGGATCTAGCAATGACACGTCATTGTTGTAATTCAGATGTTGGTTGGTCAAAGTGATGGTCCCAGTCGTGAATCCGTCAGGGGAGGGGGAAGCCCCTGGAACATAATATTTGAGTAGTCTGTGTTTGCTGCCAAGTTTTGAAGAAAATCAAACTGCTGAATTGCTGCAGGTCCCTGGATAATCACAGAAATTGGACAATTGCTAGTCATGTACTAGTTTTTTTATGACATGAGTCTCCTCTGCAGGAGCAAGTGTGTATAATAATTATGAAAGAAAAGATCCACCAGAAAACTCCATGCCTAAAGTGGGATTTTCAGGGCCCTACCCAGTTATCCCATCTCTAACCCAGATTCCTCAAACCTTCATGCTGAGGTGAGAACAGGCTCACTCCACGAGGCCTCGGTGCTGGCTGCTCTGTGTCTGTGAAAGCAGCACTGCGATTTATAGCCTTTCCTTGGACCTATTTTGGTGCATCAACCATCAGCTTCCTGCCTGAGTTGCTCTAGACAACTAGAGAAATCAGGAGATATTCTGACAGTGTGCAGAATGGAAATAAACTGTGTTGGTTCAGGTGGGAAAGGGATGGGCTAGAAGGTGCAGCAGGAGGAGGAGAAAGCCACGGAGAGGCTGCCTCAAGTGGGAGGGAGCGAGGAGATAGGCAGGGAGCCAGGCAAGAGGTGAGCAGGGACAGAAAACATCTGGGAGGGGAAGTGCTGACATGTGCTCTTGTTTCATGTGTGTCACCTGGCTGTGAATGCTGCAGTAAGAAATCATCTCTTACAGACAGGTCAATAAATAAGTTTGAAATTGCAGGCTTTATTTCTCAACAAGTCATGCTCCATGTATTTTAGTGCATTAAGGGTGTAAACATTTTTCTGATTATCATGAAGCTGTTTCTCTAATTCAGAGCGGTTTCCTAGCCATTCCAAGCAATTTTCTAACCTCTGCTAGAACATTTAGCAAATGCATTCTACATCAGTACTTAGGCCAGCCAAACAAGATATTTACATCCTTCCCCAGCTCTGAGCTTTTACCACTGTCCAGAAAGAAAGCAGCAACTAAATCTTGTTGTGATGAGGCAGAACTGTCCCGGCCAAGGTTTTGCCTCTTTGTCTGGCTGCTGTCTGCAGTAACCATTATTTAAAGCACTGTGAAGTGCTGTAATTCACATGCCTCTGTAAATAAATGAGTATCTTGGGAAGGCTATGGCAGCTAATGGGGAATGAGAAACTTGGGAAGGACCTTTTAGTCAGTCATATTTCTGACTTCAGCAGGACAAAGAACCTGCCCGAGAGGTGCAGATTTTAAGGAAAAGGGGGGGAGATAATAAAAGTTGGAAATGAAGAACAGTTTGATATACATTGGAAGGGGAGAAAACAGCTGCTCTGTATTTCTTTGTGTGTCAAACTTAATAATTTACATGTTTTAAAATGGTTCAGAATACAGTTCAAAACTTAAAATGAGAAGTAGTTCAGCAACATTTGTCTTGTAGGCCAATAGCTGGTGTAGCCCATAGCTGAGCTGAGGATTTCAGGGAGAGATTTTGTTTGTATATACTTTTTAAAAAATTTTTCTCCAAGCAGTACATTTCTGTAGAAAATACTCTAATTCTTAAGATCATAGGCTGGTTTATGTTGGAAGGGACCTTAGAGATGATTTAGCACCAAGGTGTGTGCCCGTGGGTGACAAGCAATTGGCAGATGTCAGTTAAGAGTCAGGAATTTCTCGTTGCTATGGAGAGTTATGATGTAGCAGGGAGAGAAGACTTGACTTCAAAACTACAGGTGTCATCGAGAGCAGTTCTTTACTAGATCTGCCAGAACTCAGGATTTGGAATAACCTGGAAAGTGGATAAGAGTCAGAATTCTTCTTTCCACTCTGGGGACCTGGCTTGATTGCTGGAGCTGCCTCCTCACACTCTAGCCAAAGATAGCAGATGATTTTTAATGGCACACCTCTTTAGGATTGTTATTTTTTTGTCTCCTCCAGTAAAGAATGGAAGAAATGTTGTTCTGTTTCCGAAAAAAACGACGGGTGTCGTGCCTCCAAAACTAACAATTCTTTAGAAGAATAACCGTGGTCTGGGGAGCAGTGGACTTAAATTCTTTGTTAGTGTCACGTTTGCCTAACAGGACCATTATTAATTTAATTAGTATTTATTGTTCTGACCCAATTATAAAATGTATACCAGCTTCTTCTGGTTTTTAGCAAGTTCCAAGGAAATGGAAGCAGTAAGTTCTATCATGGAATCACAGAATGGTTTGGGTTGGAAGGGAACCTTGAAGGATCATTCCACTCCATCCCCCTGCCATGGGCAGGGACACCTTCCGCTAGACCAGATTGCTCCAAGCCCTGTCCACGCCGGCCTCAGACACTTCCAGGGAGAGTTTCTGCAGCTTATATTGTTGCATGACTGGAAGTTTGAGTTTAGACGTGTTGAATGTACAGATTTACTGTATCAACTTCCAGCACAGAGTTTTCTTGGCTGGTTTCCAGCATTTGCTATGGAATTGTACTGGCATTCCTAATCCTTGAGAGTCTGAATTCAGACCAGCACACAGGATGTTAATGAAAGCATACTTGATTTTTGAAATGTTTTTTGTGTGAAAGAGTTTCTGCTTTAGAATGTGGTTAGAGGCTCCTTGGAGTCCTTGCAAGAGCAGCCTCCAAGCCAGGCAAGTGGCTGATTTAGAGCCTTCAGAATTACTGCTGTCCCCGAACTCCAGCCAGCACCAGGAAACCAAAAGAATCGAACAAACAATAGGATTTGTTTGGCAAAAAAGATTTTTTCCCAACCCTGCAAGATGTCATTTGTTGTACAAATGTGTTGTACATCAGGGATTTATGGGGAGGGAGGAGAATTCCTCTTCTTTGAACCCAGTCTCAAGGGAATGTATGAACATGTCTTTGGTCCTGTGAAGAACTTCTGAACTGCTTCAGGGAAGGGACACACAGCTTAGGGACTGGTCAGGACAGCTCCCAGAAATGCTGAGGAAGTTGAGTGCAGCTCAAGTGTGACGTGACTTCATCTCTTTAGCTTCTGAAATGAATTTTGCATGTCCTGTACTTATCCAGCACAGTGGTTAAAGGCTAACCTTTCCCAGCACTGCATGCACAATGCCTTTCCCTTTATACATTTCACAGCCTGCTGTAGGCTGTGTGACCCAGAACAGCTTGGAGCTATCTAAAACTTCCAGGATATCCTGGAAAAGTTTTACATTACATGAGATTACTTGAATATTTCCCAAGCATTTTTCTGAAAACATTTTTTCAGATAAAATAACAGTAAGCAGATATTTATTTTGTGCTAAGGAAAAGAAAATAATTTTCCTGGAAGCAAATGTAGCTTGAAAACTCCTGTCCTATTTTATACAGAATTGAAGGCAAGCATTATTGGGACAAAATCGAACCAGATTTCTGATGAATTCTTGTTAGTTTTATTACCACTCAAAACCCAGGTATAGGAAATCCTCATTGGAACTGAACTGCCAAGAAAGATTTAAGCAGCTGAAAGTTTTAGCGTTTGGCTTCAGCTTTATCTTTTTGAAACATAGAAACATGGAGGAAATAGATGACAATTAGCAGTAATATCAGTGAGATGGTTCTGGAAAGAATCAACCTTACTGGAGCTTCTCCCATCTTGAGAAGGTGGGATGGAAATCTTTAATACATTTCTCGTTTAAGAAACGGGAACTGCAGTTGCTTTCTGTGTATCAAGTGCAGGTGAGCAGTCCTGGGATTCTGAGATAGGTGGTTTTCATTTCTACTTGGGTGACTCTTCCCTTACAGTCTCAGTGTAAGTAATTAGGCTGATCAATGTTTCACTGCCCTATCAGGCATTTAGCAGAGACTTGCCACAGTTAAATGGTGCAAAATCTGAAGATCTTGCAACCTTAAATACTGCAAAATAATGGTAGAATACTGGAAACAAAACTTGCAGAGTTATAGAGGAAAAGTCATTGGCGAGACATGCTCTTTGCCCTATAAAAAGCTTGAAAATTTAGAGGTACCAATAAAATCTTTAGAAAATGAAAAGAGAGAAATTACAAATTGGCCTAGGAGTTTGGTGTGGAACCAACAGCTCTTGGCTGTGTACAAATTCTTTCAAAGAAACATTTGGAAAAGTTCTTTGCAGCATTTTTATTGTGTTTTTCTTTATCAGTTTTGTTGCCAAAATGATTTAATGTGGGCTGAATACTCTCTGTGCCTTATTCTCTCAAAGTTCTTTGACACAAGCATCTCAAAAAAAGGCAACTTTTCTCTGTTAGACAGCTCAGGCTCTCTCTTTGGAGCAGAGGAGCAGCAACTGTAATGGAGGATAATCCAGATGGATTTTGGAAGGCCTCAGGTCAAGGCTGTGCATCCTGGGACTCAGGAGTCTGTTTATGGCTCTGCCATAGCAATCAGAGACAGTCGTTCCATGGTTTGCAGTTGCGATTAGTGAGGGTGGCAAGAGAGATCCTGACTTTGAGACATCCCAGGAGCCACAGATTGTAGTAAAACCACTGAAATGTCAGTGGTTCAAGTGGTTAGTGATTCATATGGCACCAAACCCAGGAATAATGGGGAATTTCTGTTGAGCAATGCTGTATTTTCCTAATAGTAGAAAAGTTTCATTAGTTGAGGAGATAACTGTCCATCTGGCCTAATATCCCACTTCTGGATACTTTAAAGCAAGTTGTTAATCTGCCTCTCCTCAATATCCTGTTAGTTATCCAACACTGTAGCTGTGTTGGGCTTGGAATAGAGGGGATTTCTTCCTGATCCCAGCTGGTGATCAACTTATGCCTTGATGATATGGATTGATAGCCCCAATAATTCTTATATAAGCCAGCAGCAGTTTCAAATTTAATCCTTTTCATAATGGAAATTGCATTTATGTTTTGCAGGCATCCACCAGGCGAGGCAGAGCCTTAAATATTCCAGCAGCCTTTGGAAGTTTGCTGTCTAGTTTGTCTCAGTAGCCTCATTCAACCTCCTGTGAATTTGGTTAAACCACAGCTGCACTTATCCGCTCTCATAACAGTAGGAGCCGAATCTTTTCATCCATAATGAATAAAGTCCTATTATGTCTAACAAGATTGACCCCAATCCTCCCTCATACGACAGGCAGTGCTCCATCTGTACGAATTTCAGTCACTAATACTCCTCTTCACTTGAAAAAGTCTCTGATTTTGTGGATGGTTTGAGCAGCCACGAGCTCATGGTTTTGTTATTTGCTGGCTCAGTTCAAGGACACACAAAAGTTGTGGTGGGCTTTTGCTGGTTTACAAAGGCTCCAGATGTTCTTTGTAGATGCCTCCCATTGGTATGGAAGAAACATTGGTAGTTGGGATTAAATATTTTGGATTTCAAAGATGAGATTTCTTTACAGAGGCAAGCTCTTGATCTCTCTTTCTAATTGACTAATGCTCTCACTTCCTTCTGGTTTTTGGATTTCTTCCAGTCTAGTCTGAACAGCAGCTGTGACCAAATGTGTTCCTTCATTAAGCTCATTATGTAAATCATTTGTGCTGTATCCCTGTTTGACTGCTGAAATGTCATTTGGATCACAGTTGTCTGTTCTAGATTAATAGGCAGTGTGCCTATATAGGGAGTTTTTCTGTGATGGGATGTAAATGGACAAACATAACTTGATTCTGTCTCATTTCTGCTCTTGGCTGAAGCATCTGGGCAGTTCATGTGTATGTTTTAAATGCCCAGTCAATGCCTTCCTTATCTCCCAGGGAATGTTGGGTTGGACAAGGCACCGTGCCACTGGAATCTAGTACTGCCTTGACTTTGTAAGAGAAAAACAGGTTCAAAATGTGGCTTTGTAGCATTGGCAGCACCCACTTCAGTCTTGCCTTAGGTCACCAAGATCAAAAGAGAGAGCTGTCAGTGACAACCATATCGTTCATGCCATTGCACTTCACAGGCAGCTTCTAGCTGCCTGAAGGGGATCAAAGATGGAAGAGAGAAATCTGGCTGTCTCCATCCTGGAAATTCAGTGCAACTGAGCTGATGTGGCTGCAGTGTCCATGAACCAGCCACATGTCCTTAGGGGTAAGTATTCAGGGTTTTGTTGGTTTTTTTTTTATTTGGTGGAATAAACTGGGAATGTCCATATTGACAGTTACCATGTCTCTGCTGTGGACAAGAGCTTCATGGGATGTCCTCATGAAATTCCCTGTAACTGTGCAGTAATCCCACTATACCTGTGTCTATGAACCTTAGATATCTGGTTCTGATTTGGGTGTTTGTTTCTTGCTTGTAGATAGTTACAAACGGGCCTGATTTTAATTCCTGGGAATGTTGACAAATCCCAGGGAATGTGATCCAGCCCATAGCAGGATTCCATACTGTGTTCTTCTCTATTCCTGGTGCAGGCAGTGTTCAACAGGAACTGGAAATCTGATACGAATTTGTACCACGGCTATATGGAGATGTCTCTAACTCAAAATGGGGCCCACCATTGTTTGTACATAGTTCTTCAGTCTCCTGCCTTCCCGTCTATCTTTTCAAACAGGACCCACGTGGGAGGCTTTTAATTTTCTGTGTCAGACCTGGAGATGGGATCAAATGTCAGTTGTTTGCCTTTTTCAGCATGTGTTGCATTCATAGACCATGAGAAGTCTGTGTTCCACCAGGGCCATGAGAACCATTGCCAGGTTTGGATTTGGTGGACCAATTCTCATTTTCACTGCTATTATCAGAGTGAAAAACAATCCTTTCAGATGCCAAATCTGGCCCTTGCTCGGATTGCTACTAGGGTTGGCAAACTTTCCATGAATCTCATGTTCTGACTTAATTCCAGCATTCCCCCGTGCCTGTTATTTCTTAGAAAAATATGTTCCGTTTGAAATTAAACACTGGCCATGGTAGTGTGCATTTGTGTAGCAGGTTTCACCCCAAAATCTCCCAGTGGATATGTTCTTGACTGTGTGTCCAGGATGGAGTCCTCATGGTCTGATGTGACTGGTGCCACTTCCCCCTGTTCTGCACACCCTCAGCAGCTCCTTTCTTGGTGCAGTTGTTGATGCTGGAACTCAGCAGGAAAGCAATACAGTGCAGTGCTTTGGAAGAAGAAGTAGGAATCTTACAGAAAAGCAGAGTGGAGAGGCTAAGGGTGACCTCTCCTTCCCCTCTCTGTATGATAAGTGCAAAATTATTTTTGGCAATTAAATGTGATGAGAACCGATGTTCTCACCCCAGCTCAGCTATCTCCCCCACTCTTCCATAGGGCCTACAGCTGGTTTAAGCACTGCTTTAAATCAAAATCCTTGGGTTTCATGAACCTCCACAAAGTCCAGTCAACTGGAAGTTCGAGGTTTGTTGGGAGAGTGACCTTTAGAGACTAAAGAAATAAAACATCCTGTTAATAATAGGTACTACTAGTCTGGTCTTTTTTTTCTTCCTATTGATTTCTCTTGGGTATACAAGAAAAATGCCTCTTATTTTATAAATAGTAAATTCTTTGTCAGCTTTCAACTATCAAAAATACACTTCTTTTCATGCAAATTGCTTTTATGTTTAGGGTGATTGATGCATCTGTTTATCCTGAGACTGACACCAGCCTGAGGTGAAGCATGAAAAGGTTTGTAGCAAATTATTCCTTTCTTCTCAGAATGACACTCATCACTTAAGCACTCCTGCTCTCAGCTGTACCATTTGCAAGGACTGGCAGGTCAGGAAGAAAAAATTCTGTTTGCTTTATGTGGAAACTTTGCTACTCTGGGGATCAGCTCGAGTAAAGCTGGAAAATATGATAATTATATTTTCCTAGCCCAGTGCAAAACTAGGCCAGCCCAGGTGGCACCACGAGCCATGCACAGTAGCATGCAGTGCCAAACTGTGTGGAGCTGCCTCTGGCTGCTGGAAGTGCAAGGAGATTCGGGGCAGAGTGAATTCCTGCTCCACTGGTGTGCCCGTGATCTGCCCAAACACACCAGTGCCTTCTGTACGGGATCAGTGATGGAGCTGGAACAGAGCTGAGAGCTGGTGAGGACCTTTGACAATGCCTAACAACCACACATTATGAGAGGGAGATGGAGTTTAAGTGTAAGTTAATACAAATACCTTGTTTCTCTGCTTCTTTAGAAATTGAGCATCAGACCAATTAATAATTTGCCATAAAGCCCTAGAGCAACTTTGGGAGACTCTTCACGTTCTTTACACAGGAAAAGGTCCCAGCAAAGGTGGGACCAGCATCTCTTCTCCTTATAGCCCAGTCTTTGGGGTTTTTGCTGTGCTTGAGAGAGATTTTATTTAGACTGCAGGTTTGTTATCAAAATTATTGCAAACATGCAAGCTGTCTGCAGTTCTGATTTTCTCAGGCATTTTTCCTGTAGGTCCTGGAGAAGCAGGAGCTGGGATGGCAGATCAAATACGGACAAAGCATTGTCTATCCCTCAGGAGTGTGTTCTCAGACCAAACACTTCCTCCATGGTTTTAGGATATTTGACAAGGTGAAACGCCACCATCACACATCCTGTAAGGTGAACTTGGTGAAGTTTACAACCTTCATTCTCCCTAAAATATGGCTTTCCCTCAGTTTAGATAATATTTCATCACAGATTCTCGGCTGAGAATGCTTTTAGCATAAAGAGAAATTTATAATCTTTTCTGCATCATTGCTGGAGCAAATCTAGTAGAAAATTAGATCCTTAGGAAAAGGTTTTGTGGGGTGGTGTTCAAACCTGCACAATCTAATTAGTTTTTGATTTGTCAAGGCTTTATAATAGCTACAGAGCCTTTTTAAATCCCACAAACCTCATCTTGCTTTCATTCCTCCTAGACTAGATGGATCTGTTGAAAAAGGTCCTATTGTGCATAAGGATAAAATCACAGAATCACTAGGTTGGAAGAGACTTTCAAGATCAAAGCATCCAACCCAGCCCTAAATGATTTGATCTTTTGGAACTTCTGCACTTAACAGGCAATTTCCATTGATTTTGGCATTTCAAGGCAACAGACTATGACAGAATTAGACAAGTTAGACCAGAATTTGACAAAAATATTGTTATTTGTCGGTTAGAAGAACACAGATTTTGAGCACCATTGCTATATTTTGCTATTGATAAGAAGCCTGCTTCAGTAAGAAGTTGTTTAAAAATAGCTCTACTAGATAAAGCAGGAATATCTAATGTCAGGTGAGTGAGGGCAGAGTTTGTATCCCATTATATTTACATGTTTTGGTGATGGGAACACTTAAAATCATGTGGGGTGAAAGTGGCTTTGGACCTGTTCCCTGCTATTTGACTGCCTAAGCAGCATGATGTGAGTTGAAATACTTGGGATTCCACCTTAGGCAGAACAGAACTCTGCTGCCTGGAGAATAAAACATACCCAGGAGATACAAGGTTTTAGGTGACTTCATGAAAAAACAGATTAGGTCTTCAAGTTGTTTTCTAAAAGCATTTGTCCCTCTGCACCCTCCCCAGCAAAGACACTGGAACATTCCTGTAGCTATTACATGAGGCAGGATCTCCTTTCCAAAGTGTTGGAATGTGCAGTTGATCCAGACATCTGATGGCTGGAAAAAAAGCAGGGGCACTGTGCAATTTGTGTTTAAATCACAACGCTCTGGGTCTGTTGCCTCCAAACCATTTGTGCTCCTTGCAATGAGCAGATAACTTGTAATTAATGAAAGATATTAGTGCAAATTCCAGTAAAATGAACGCACATAAAATTTTTTGGGAAACACTGAAGTAAAAACCCTTTCCCTTGTGCTCTTGGAGCGTGTCAGCCATCAAGGGATTGATATGATATAATATGTTGACACAGTGAAACCTAGTTATTAAAAGAGGATTAAAGATTCTCTGCTTGAAGACTGAAACATTCTGCTTTGGTTTTTTTTTGGTCAACAGGTAGTTCCAAGATTTCAGGGTTAATTCTAAATGTCATGTTTTGCCACTATTAATTGATGATTGCAAATAGCTAAGTTGAAAAAAATAGAAAAAGAGAACAAAAGAGGTTTCAGATATCCCAGTACACTCCAGGTAAGCCTGCCAAATCTCCAGAAAACTGAACTTAGTAACTGAAGCTATTAAAAACAAAACTCTTTATAGAACTTTCATTTTATTGTGCTTTTGTCCTAAGGTATTTAATAGAAAATGTTGCACACAGGATGTTGTACACTTGCCAGGCTTTATCTGCAAGGTCACTGTTGGTGTGAATGCAGCAATTTCACAGCAGATGCCACTGTCATGGAGCAGCAGTGCTTCCCACTGGAACATTCACCAGGCACTCAGGAAGGGGTAGGCAGTAGGTCTGGGTAATCATGTGTTCTCTCCTCCCCACATCAGGAGAACTCTGGGCTCTCACAGTGATGTTCCTCACAGCACAGAATTTGGGGGAAGGTGATAAATACAAGGGCTGTAGATGGAGTGTGCCACATGTGTTTTAATAGTGATGAAACAAAAGGAATGAAACAGTTCTGGAAAACACTGCTCTTGCTCTGACTGTTGGTGCTTCAAGTAACGCTTTTCTGTTATGGGAGAGAGGTGTGGGGCAGGAGAGGAAACTCTGTACTTCTGTAGGTATGGTAAGTTTTGCCCATTAGCAGTTCTCTCTGCAAGTTAAAGGTAAAGCAGTAGGAAATATTCTGTAATAAATCCCAAAACAGCAGTGTTAGAATGAAATTATGACCAAGAGGGAGATGGTGAGTGAACAGAGAACACTGGACAGACACTCCATATTGGATTCTCTGTCCTGGTGCATCAGGATTTCGCAGTTACCTGTTTGAAGGGAGGCAAAAGTGATTTCCCAGGAGTGGACCTTTCTCCCCACTAACACTGGGATGATGTTTGTTTCATATTGCAGTGGGCACAGTTGGAAATGTAAATGTGTCAAGTTGTACTGTGTCATCATCCATAAGAGACATACCCCAATCCCCCTCCCTTGCCCAAAAAAGCACATGTCGCAACATATCTCCTGTATCCCTCTGTGGGCAGAACCAGTGCTGTAATTTGGCAGTTTGGAAAACCAGTTGCTCTGTTGCTCAGAGTGATGTGTCTTTCTGTCACTGCTCAAAAGTGCTCAAGGCATGGGGTTTTAAATGAGTAACTTTTCTGTGTTAGTGTGAAAAACTGAAAAAGAAATTTAAATAACAAGATTCTCACACTTGCCATTCTTTGAAGTAAAAAACCTTGCTTTTTTAACTTAATTCCCCTTGTCCTGTGGCCATTATCTTTGACTTATTCATCAGTAAAAGTTTCCCTAATCGGCTTTGCTTTATCTAAAAATTTGTTTGGAAAATTTGTTTCAATTTACAAGGGTTCTGTGCTACCTGGTGAAGTTCTTTTCTGGGCAACCCCTCTTCTGAAGGAAACTCCAAAAAACAGGTGGGTATGACATGGTGGCTTGGAACAACCTAGTCCAGTGGAAGGTGTCCCTGCTTATGGCATGGATAAATTTTTAGGTCCCTTCCTACCCAAACCATTCCAGGACTCTGTGATTATTTTTAAACATTCCTTGTCCATTGCCCACTACCTTTCTTACATGCTTTGGACCACCATTGGTGTGTGTTGGGAATTGGATCTGTTTCTTTTGTGTTTGTGGAATTTTTTCCTGGTGGTTTGCCAGGTAACCAGTTGCTGGGTACTTATGGGTGCTTGACTGAAACAAAAGGGGGCAGCAGGTTTTCCTGGGGAACAGCAGTGAACAGGACAGTTCGGTCTAAGGGCGCCGTTCCGAAAGGACGGAGCACCAGAGGACGACCCTGTTTTGTTTTCCACTGGATTTCTTCCCAGAGGAAGACTGGACTCATCACCACTGGGCTTTCTACAGGACCATCTCCACTCCACAGAACTGCATCTATTACTCCAGGAGGATTTCATCTGGACTGCTTTAACACCCTGACACCCAGGGTGTCAGGTCACATCCCTGACTCTGTCAGGGTTTTTCTGGGGTTTTGTTTGCTTTATTTTGCTTGTCTCTTGGTGCTATTACATTTGTATTTTCTTTTTTATTTCTTTTTTGTTTGTTTGTTTGTTTGTTTTTGTTTAATATTCCTAGTAAAGAACTGTTATTCCTATTCCCAAATCTCTGCCTGAGAGCCTCCAATTGCAAAATTATAATAACCTGAGGGAAGGGGTTTACATTCTCTGTTCAAAGGGAGGTTCCAGCTTTTGCTGGCAGATACCTGTCTTTCAAACTAGGACAGTGTGTAACAAACTCCACACTGGGTGACATCTCCAGTCTTCAGGACAACCCCAAGAGTGCAAAACATCCAGAAGAGACCACGAGTGTCCTGGGGCACCTCTAGATATCCTTATCTGAAGGGCAGGCAGTCGATGGGCCGTTTGTCCACTGGGAGGGAGCGGGAAGCTGAGGAGTTTTGGTTGAAATGTCAGGTTGTTTTGAAGCGCTGTGTGTGCAGTATGTAGGTCAGGGCTGGAGGGATAGACTGGCTCTGCAGAGGTGCTGAGAATGATTAATTTCCCTGGGCAGAATTCTCCGGGTTTTTTTTTCACTGTGTGCTCAAGTCAAGCTGCAATTTCTCATGGACACTGGGCTCAGGTTTTGGACTGTCTGCCTAAAGGGGAAATTTATCCTGGCAGCTGCTGAAAGGGAAACTCTTGTGGATTGGTATCAGCTTGTGCATTAAAAGAACAACCTCTTTTTTTTTTTTTTTTTTTTGCTGCATATTGGGAAGCTTTTCAAGGATGGTTTGTTTGTGTTGCAGCTGTGTTCTCTGCCCATTTGCATTAGTGAGAGGTGATATTTGGCTGCTTTCCAGCAGCTGCCAGGCACCACGGAAGGTGTGGAGCAGGCTCCTTTCACTGCCTGAGCAGCAGTACCTAATTTCCTGTGGAAAACTGTGCCCTTTCAGTCCTTAGCCCTTTGTCTGATGCCCAGCTCCAGTCTGTATTGCCAAACCAGAGATGCTAATGGGGTAGTAGTGTTTTAAACAATAAAATCCAGCCTCATGAAGTACTTAGGGAAGACTTAAAATCTCACTAACTCTTCCTTTATAAGAGCACAAGCCTTGTTGTTCTTCTTCCCCTTTATTCCCAAGCAGCCTGAACTTCTGTCTCCAGCAAAACATATAAAAATTGGCTGATAAGTAGTTTTAAATGTCAGTAGAAAAAAGCATGGAAAAATTGCTTTATGTTCTAAAATCCTACCTTTAGATATTCTAAACTATTAACTTTAAGTAGCATTTTATTGTTTATTTTTTGCTGCTTTGGTGTTCAGGTATGCAGGAATGGATTTTTCAAACGGCTTCTGTGATTGTTTTCCGGCCTTCTTCTCATGCTTTACAGATTAAGAGTGGTCCTGAAATTGTCCAAAGGAACATGTCTCCGGGGCTTGGGCTTTATTGGCATTGCAGGATGTCTGAACACAAGCCCTGCCTTCCCTCCTAATCACTCCTTGTGTTGCCACACACTCCAGAGTCCCTGAGAGATGAGAAGCAGGTGGAGGGATTATGCACAGGGAAGATATTGGATACGTTCTGTGCTGCAGAGATGATTTAAAGGTGGGTTTGCTCAATAATTATCTCAGCCATATTTTCTGACACAGCTTGGCAAATTCCTCCAACACTTCTGGTATAGGTGCACGTGTGACTTGTACTCTATCCTCGGAGTAGAGCTTCATCATTTGAAAGGAGGCTTTCAAACGGTGCTATTTACTGAATAAAATATGTTTTCCTGGAATCCCAATGGATTGATTTCTTGCCTCTGCAGTTTTTTTCTGGCATCTGCCCCATTATGGAGTTGTGCCTTCTGGGTCAGAGATGAAAGGAGCTGGCTGTAACCCTGTGCAACTGAAACCCTTTTTCCGTACAATAAAATTTTAGCTGTTGAAATGCAGCTTTGCCTGCTCAGTAAAGCCTCTTAATTCATATTTTTGCAGCAAAGAGAATACTTGGATTCTTTGTTGCTGGACACCTTTGGTTAGTGCTGGATTTTTGAGACATCTAAGTCAAAAATACTTTCTTTTCATTTTGACCTCTTTTTCATGAATCATGGAAAAACCCCCATGATCTGGGATTCTGTTTGTGGATAAGTGTGTAATTTCCAAATAATTTCTTCCAATCCGGTAGAATCCTGTTATATGGGGGAAAAAATACTGTTAAGGATACTTACAGAGGTTTTGTGTTGAGGACTGCCAATTTTTCTCAGACCCACCTTTAGAAGATTGTCACTCTGCTGACAGCTCTTGGGGTCAAATTGTTCATAAGTATTTTCAATATTTATGGTGCAAAATGTCATCACAGTATTAAGATAAATTCATCAATCCTGAAGCAGAGCTTGGAAGTGAAATGACAGGAAAAAATACTGGGAAGTAGAAGAGTTTTTTGTTCCTTGTCACTGCTCAGATCACACCCAAATCTGAAGGCTTTCTGGTTTTCAAGCAGAATTTTCAATTCTGCAATACCCTTTTAAAATTCCAGATTTCAACTGAAACACAAACTATTAAACCAGTATGAAAGAATCTGTGCTGGAGAGATTTCCAGCCAGCTTGAAACACAATCAGTACTGGAATTTTCCTTTGAAAAATCTGATCTTGCAAAACTGCTCAGTGTGTTTCCAGGCCATTGCAGTCTGGACAATCTAAGATGAGCAACTAAACTCCACAGATTTCTTGCACCTAAATCTGACTTGCAGGGACTCACACTGCAGGCAAACCTACCATGTTAGAGGCTTGTAGAGACAAAAAAACACCACTACCAAAGTTGTTTACAAGCACTTGATCTGGTTTTAAATATTTTAGAATTTCTGGAGCTATTATTCAGAAATATAAAACTGGTCATTTTTTCCTGGATTTGAGTCTCCTCCTAGCAAACTATAAGGGAAAGAATTCTCACAGAAAGTATAGACCTGTCAATTTTCCAGGGGCACTGAGGAGTTGAGCATGCGTAATCACTTAGATTGCATCAGGCTCTGAGTGCACGTTGTCAGGGAGGAATCCCTGTTTCTCAGAAGTGACTGACATTCCCAAAAGATGTCCATTTCCCCCCATTTTTAGGAGAAGATTTTGAAAGGCAGCATTGTGATAATCCTTTTTGACCTGCTGTTTTGTTGACAGAGTGGTCATGGATCTCACAACTGGAGAGAGGAACATCCTCCAGGAATAGGATATGATGTGTTGGCTGCTTCCTTATGGAGTTATCAACAGAAGCAGAAGGAGGGCCCTTCTTCTAGTGTGTTAGGTGGTTTGTTGAGTGGGATTATTTAGTTTGGTTGGTTGGAATTTTTTAATTCATCCAGGGTTTTCCTTGCTCTCCTTCCATGACAACACGCTGGAGTTTCTGGAAAGAGGTAGCAGTGTGGAGGCATGGCTAGCAAACCTGAGGAAAATTGGTTCAATTTGTGAACTTCTCCAATCTCCCTTAGTCCATCTGTACAGTGAAGCATTTTATGATTATATTTGCCAGTCTTTTGGGTTTTGAAGGGAACAGTCAGAATATCCTCTGAATTAACACCATGACTTGGAATGTCCCAGTTTTAGGGAGGTGACTGGTTCTGCAGGTGTGCTAGTGGTTTTCTTTGTATGCCAGCAGCCATAACAGCAAATCAAACCAATTTACATCTGATTCTTCTCTTGCTTTGAGATCAGAAGACATTCCCTGAAATGTCCCTTGAAGAGCTGCATCCAGACAAACCAAGGAGCTTTGGCACTAAGGGCTTGTGTAGTGCTGCTGCTTGGGGAATCCCTGTAAAACCTCAGTGGGCAGGACAGGTCCTGCTCTGAGCACCTTGATTGCCTGAGTTTTTCTGAAATTCATAGTCACAGGAACAAGGAGAAATTGCAGTTTATTATGCCCATGTAAATCTAAGAAATTACTGATGTAATATTGTCTAATTTTTATGTTAATTTGTGGAAAAATATATCAGAACTTTGAGAGTTCAGTTCTTGGGTCTAAATTTGATTAACCATTTTTCTCACTTTATGCCACTAAGGGATATAAAGAACCCTGATTATTTCATTTGAACTGGTGTGTTGTAGATTAAATCTGCTTTCTACAGGGAATCCACACCCTGAGTTCCCCCCGTGTGAAAAACATTTTTTTTTATGAAATAAAGCATGTTTTTTTAATTCTTGTCCTCTTCAGTGAGGGGCCAGACAGTCATCAAAGCTGCAGTGAAGATATGTGAGCACCCTGAGCTACCCCAAAGGCAGGGCATGGCAATTCTGCCAGGGCTAACATGAAGTGATAGATTTAGAAAAGTGCTGCTGAACATGGGAAATCCTGCAAATAATAGTGTTATTGACTCCAACAGATATGAAGTGTTTATTTTGCATTTTTTACTTAAAAAAAAAAAATGAGCATGAAAGAAATCTCATTCTGAATTATGCATCTCATAGTCCTCAGAAGAGTAATTACTTCAGTTTAGCCAGAGAAAAATTAATATTTCCTGCTAAGGATTGTGTTCTTGAGATACTCATCAGTGCATGCAAGAATATTACATCGCTGTCCTCTGGGAATATCCATTTCCATCTTTTTCCATCCCATTCAGTAAAACACTCCGTGAGAATGAAATGATTCCCTGAATGAATTCTCATTTTCTTTGACCTCTGCCCTGCTGAGGAACCCTGTAAACACAGAACAGAATTAAGTAGCACAGAGGAAACAAAGATATACTTTTATATTAAAAATGTTATTAAGGCCTCTGCATCTGGGGATGTTTATTCCCAGTCTGGAAAGTGGTGCTGGTTTTTGAAGGAACCATGTCCCTGGTTTCCATAGGTGTGGCATATGTGTGATTATTCCTATTGGTTGGCATCCTCATTTTGATAGGAAAATCTGTCCAGAGCCTGTTGGAAGGACATAGGGCATGGTCAGGAACAATTTTTCCTCCATACAGCTTGCAATGCACTGTTCTTTCCACTAGACCATGATGCTCCAAGTCAGAAATAAAGAGCTTAAAGCATGGATTTACTTGGACTTTGGCACTTTGGGAGCTTCTCCATAGTCAACATGAAACTAGTGGCATTGCCCTTGCATTTCACTCATGTTCTGCGTTGCTGGCCCCAAAATGTCACTTTATAAAGAGCAGATGTTATTGCTATTAATAAATTAATAAAGGATGCCCCTTTTCACTGTGTTTAGCTTTCAGGATGTTCCTGTGGCTGGAGTCAGATAATGGCTTTGTTGTTGTTTTAAAGCCTATAAACACTGGCCTTTACCCAAACCTTACAGCAAAAATGTTTCTGTACGGGATGAAGAGGGGAGTGAGTCAGGCTCTCTTTCTACTTTTGGAAGTATTACTGGAATATGATAGTAAGTTGTTCCTGTTGACATCTGAATGTAGATATGATGGGAATGGGGGAGGTCTGATGTTGAGTGGGGCCCTGCCAGTGCCAGGACTGTAGGAAAAGCTTGTTTTCTCCTCTTCCATTTTTAAAGCACCGTGTTCCACATGGAAAGATAACTTATTTACAGGGATTCAAAGAGAAACTGCTAAGGCCCATCCCTTCTGCAGTGCTCTGGATTGTGCTGCAGAGATACAGCAAATCCCAGAACCTGTCTGAATGATGTGTGGCCAGTTTTAGCTTATCTGCAGTCCAATTTATAGACACTCCACAAGAAAGTATATTCATGTTGGGCTGGACATTCTAACTGCTCCATGGAAAAGGTAATTCTAAGGCTTATGGCAGATTTTAAGCTATTTTACATTTGTTACAGATATTTTATCAAGCCATAATTTAGGAATTGACTCTGGATTAAATTTATTCAGTGGGAAATTATGCTGGAAATCGCTGGTGAGCAAGATTTCTAACAACTCCTGGTTTTGACAACCTTGGAAGCATAAGAGGAGTAGTCTTCCTAGTTTCCTGCGTTCCTTCAGTCTTCAAAGGAGCTTTTTGTCATTTTGGTTTGGTTTTTCAGGAGAATATGAACTCCAGTTCTTAATTCATTTGGACTTTGTGTACATCCTTAGAGTCTGTTGTGTTGGAAAAAGCTTGGAGGTCTTTGATTGATATGAAATCTCTTTTATCCCTCCTTTTAAGCTGATATAGGAACAATGCTGAATAATGCTAAATTCAGTGTTTATGTGGCAGGCTCCAAAGGTCCCTCTGAACCTGCATTGTTTCTAGAACAAGATGTTCTCTGAGGGTCATGTGTATGGGAGTAGGTGTGAGCAGAGGCTGGGACACAGCACCAGTACAGAAAAGAAGGCAGAGTCTGTCCCAAAAGCATGAGAGCAGCTGCCTATGAAGCTGTCGTGGCCCAGAACAAGTGGATAAGCATGGAGAGCCTAAGAAAATGAGGTATTGTTTCCTTAGGAAGGTTTGTTTAATAGATTTAATTTGCCACTGGTTATCTTGAAATTAGAATTTACAATCCCTTGCCTGATTGCTTCAAGATGTACTTTTTTTTTTCCTTCAAGGACTCTTTTAAATCCCATGAGAATCCATCTGTTCTGGCTTCTCTAGAGATAGTGATGGCTGGCTGTGCTGTGATACTGTAATTAGATGTGGCTCCTTGATTAACCAGGATTCTTGTGTCCACCTGGTGACACCTTTGAATGGGAGCAGAGAAGTGCATCCCTTAAGTGGAAGAAATGCGTCTGTCAAAATGCTGAAGTGGAATTCAGGGCTTGTTTTATTTATATATTACTTATATTTTATACATGTAATTATCTAAGCTCTTTAGTGTATTATCTTGGGACATTACCACAGGTTAAGGTCATGGTTTGGTGCAAGTACAGCAAATACAATGATTTATGTGCATCCAGTGAACATTATTTTACCTCATGAGGGATAAAAATCCCAAAATTCAGTACTGATCTGATACTACTCTTATCAAAGTTGCCACAGGTTTGAGAGACCGTTATTGTAAACTTGTGTATCCTTGTGTATTATTTCTTCCTTACATATTCTGCACAAAGTTTCTGACCATTTGGTTAAGTGCAAAGGGCCTGCTGGCGTGTAACACAGCAGCCTGGCTTTATTTAGCAGACCAAGCTGCTGTTGGAAGTGAAAGGAAAAATAATATTTTAAGTCCTGGACAATTATAAATGAGAGCTGGATATAACACTTTGTCTCTGGGTGGACAGGCCGAGTCTCTCAGACCCCTCCGTTCCTGTGGCTCAATCTATAGATTGATCTGGATGTGTTATCTTGGATTTCAGGTCTGGACCTGAGTCAGCTGAACTTCTCCGTGTTTGGTGATCATTAAATTGGACTAAATCAAATGAGTCATGAGAAAAAGTGCTGGAAAACTTGGAGCTGGCTCTGAATTGCCATTCAAGCAATACCTGTAAAAAAAGGCTGCCAGGCATTCACACTAGACATAGCATCACTTTTTTTTGCTTTGCTAAAGGAATGGATTCCAGGGAAGTACCAGATTATGCAATGCCAGCGGCCATTTTCTGATATAAACAAAGAAAAATAATACTCCAGCCTTACTTCATTGTGATGGTGGTTGTGATGGGGCTGGTGACAAAGGAGTTAGTTGGTGCCTTTCTTTTCTACTGAAGTTGCCACTTAGGATTGAGTTTGGGGAAGGATGAAATTCTGAGCTACTGGCTGAATCCTCTGCACAGGGAAGGTGGGTTTGGAGATGAAACACTGAGTTTGTACTCCTCCCTCTTGCTAATCATTAAATACACACGAGGAGCCGTGACAGATGGGCCACGTTCCACGTTTTCAGAGCATATTTCAGAATTAATTGTGCTGACAACATTTTAGAAAGAGCAGCTCCAGACTCTTTTCTCTTTGGCAACAGTGGCTTCTGGCTGCTGTCAGGCAGATGAACATGTTTTTCTGGGTTTATTATTTTGGGTTTGGCTCACATGCTCACTGTACTGATGATTAGGGGTGTGGGGGGAGCATTACCTGTGTTCATTAACCAGGCTCTATATACTTGCAGCCATCAACAGCTTTTTACCTGAGTGCCTGTGGGTTTGGGAGTGGGAATAGCTCTGGGACTAGATAAGGAGAGGTGGGAGGGAAGCCTGTGTCAGGATCCTCGTTGTGTTGTTGTTTGTGGCCAATAGAGATGGCTGTCAGGGATCCAGAGGGCTGAGGTCTGGTCTGCAGAGAATTCCAGCAAGGTTTAGTCTAGACTAAACATTTTTGGATGCACTGAGTCTATCACTCTTGCTCAGATTCCTCTGCCAGGGAC
Organism: Peucedramus taeniatus; assembly: GCA_013400575.1. Classification (NCBI taxonomy): domain Eukaryota; kingdom Metazoa; phylum Chordata; class Aves; order Passeriformes; family Fringillidae; genus Peucedramus; species Peucedramus taeniatus. The sequence goes on along the minus strand of WBNO01007536.1, from coordinate 73,631 downwards.
TAATTGGGGCTGATGATTGCCTGCCATGAGAATTGCAAATTCCTTTTCAAAGGTGCTGTTTTTTGTTCTTTTCCTTTTTTAAAAAGCAGTTTACAGGTTTTGGCAAGAGGCTGGTTTTGGCTCTAAAATGACAAAAATGCTTCCAGCATAGATTTAGGCATAACTGTTAATATTCTCCAGATTCCTTCATTGAAAAACCATGCCAGTTACAAACAAACAAAAATCCACTCCTCTCTCCAATTTGGTTAGCCAAATTTACTTTCTGTTCCTTTATTTTCAGCCTATAAAAGCTCTTTCCTTCAAGCCTTGAAATGCAGAATGCATTCTTTCTTTCTGGTTTTGACAGACATCCGTTATATGTTTCTCCCACAAAATTTGCATGCTGTGATGGGATTTCCAAAGCAATCCCCCTCAGCCTCATATTTCTGTTCTTGGAGTCAGCAGGATCAGTGTTAGACTGACTCTGTATGCCCTGGAACTCTCCTTCTTGCTCAGACACTTTGTTTTTTGTTTGTTCATTTCTTAAAAAACATTTTACCTGGATAGATCTTGAATACCTTCACTTCATTGTGAGTTTTCAACGTGTATTACTTGTCAGTACAAAAGGAAGATGATACGTAATGTACTAAGATGGATGTTAGGAATTGTTGAAGATTTTCTTTAATTTTTAAAAGGAGTTTTGAAGCATCTTCTCACCCATCTTCAGCTTTGTCAGTTACAGGAAGAAACCTGAAGGGCAGATATTTTAATGGTGGCCAATCAATCAAAGACTTTTTTGAGAAGAGATATCAAAAGCCAGTTGCTGTTAAAATTAAGGTTTGGGGTTTTCTTATGAGTTTTTTTTTGTGTGTTCCCATAATGCTAATTCAGAAACAAGGAGATCTTGTAAAAGTAGTGAAGTTTTTAATAATGCAATTTAATTAATGAATTTAAAATTCTTTTAAGGTCAAAGCCAGAAGTAGCTGAAAGAAAGCTGCAGAATGGGTGAGAAGGTGAAAAACACAAACTTTGCAGAGGAAGATGACTTATCTGCTGCTTTAAGAAACAGTGTTTATGAGCATAAGGGAGAGACTGGGATTGGGATCACAATAAGGGTCTGACTGGGATGGGATGAAAAGTTGCTGCTTCTCAAATATCCACCTGAAGCTAGTCAAGGTTTGAGGACTTGGATTTAAAAGATCTAATAATCACCCTTGCATACATTACTGTAATAATCAGATAATTACTATCTTCTCTTTATGTGGTGAAGTTGGTTTCAGTATTATTCTGAAAGTCCTAGCTCAGCTGTCTGGCTGGATGGGAAGAAATGCAGACTTCTAGAAAAACTCTCCTCACTTACTCATGGTTTTTCAATGGTAAAGCCTGTTTTGTGATGAGTCAGGCAGTTCTGGCTCCCATTTTGTGGGCTAAAACTCCTGACGTAATGTATTCCTCCTGTCGCAGTAGCAGCCCCTAGAAATCTTGGGAACCTCCAAGATTATTCCAGCTCTCCTGAGATTTCTGCAGGGTCTTGGGAGCAGCCAAAGCAGATTTCTCTTTGCAGGGAAATCTTCTCCTGGAGGGCCTGCCTTCTGTGCCCTCTCATTCTTTGGAAAGGCTTCTGAGGAAGTGACAGCTGACTGACCCTAACAGGATCATAGGGATTGAACTCCTTGATGTTCCTCCTATAGCTGAGGGAAACTGCTGAATGTAAGTACACATAAAGAAGAAGTGAGATGCAACTAGGAATGGTAATTCCAGTTTGAGACTGTCACCTGTCAGTCCAGGTGAATTTTTTTTTTTTTAAGAGTCCGAGGCTGATCTTTAAATAAAACATTTGCACTCACTTGTAGGAGCTTAAGCCAGTTGTGTGCCCTCTAATTACATCAGCCCAGCAATGGAGATGTTGGGAACAGCACCAAATACTCCAGGAGCTGCCAAGAGTGATTTATTCCAAGCACCCATGCGGAATCCTAGCCTGTGCTGAAGTCACAATGTATTTCAGCAGTAATTCTTGGACTCTCTGCTATGGTATTAGTTCAGTCATGGCCTTGTAACAGGCTGAGTGGAAAATGCTGGAGAAATGCCATGTAAAAACACATAATGCCAGAACAGGAAATATTAGGTTATTATATTATTGTAAAAATGAGACTGTAACAGACCTAAAACAAGAACCCAAATAATTTCTTCTCAAATCATAGAAACAATAAGATAAATAATATTAAATAGCATCGCTCCGTTAATCAGTGAATTTGCCTTGATTCACACCAGCTTAGTATCACAGCACTTTTCTTACCCTAAGGCAAGCTGTTCCTGGGAGATGTGCAAATGATTTTTCTCTTAAAAGAACCTGGGATTTAAAAAAAAGAAGTAATAAAAAGTAGAAGAGGCCTTGTCACATGGTTTGAATTTACTTAGCCCATAGCCAGCAGCCTGTAGATTTGTATCCCAGCAGGTCACTGCAGATCATAGCATTTCTGTTAAAATGTGCTCAAATTTGTTAAAAGACGGCATACACACACACAGTGTGTGATCAGTTATCAATTTTAATAGTATTTCCCTACAAAAGTCATCAGGAAAACTGCTGTATGTGTCCCTGTGGCCTGCTTTGCTCTTTCTTATAATACCTTTTTTTTCTTTTTACTGTACTTAAAGTCATTACCTCTTGTAAATTCTTCCTAAATCGCAAATGAGGGCATTTTGCATCATCATAATAAAAGCTAAAGTACGTTGTAACAGAATTAAACCATTGATTAGAAAAATGGCTTAAAAATCAATCAGTATAATTATTTTAACTAAGTCCATAAAGGATAAAGGCTGTTTCTTGGAACAGGCGATGCTGGTGGTGAACAACCTTACAAACCTATAGCAAGTTTCATCTCTTACCTCAGAACAAGTCAGAGTGAGTAATCTCTGTTTTTCTTTAAATGCTCAGCACACGATTTGTTTGTTGTAATTTCTTAATTTATCTCTGTCTTTAGTGTTAGAAATCATTCAGAGTTTTGCCTTTCATAGAAGCAGGATTAAACCTGCTGAAAGCCAGCAGTGATATAAAAAAAGAGTACCAGGCAGCCTTGAGCCTCTTGGGAAAAGGAATTCCAGTAAGGAGCATTACATCCCAGATTATTATAAAGCTTTCCTTTAAACTGCTGCAACTGATGAAGGTTTTGGCACTGTCTCAGGTGATCAGCTCCCCACAGGCTCTTCTTCAGCCTTCCTGCCTGTGCCTGGATTAAATTGATGGATTCTGGAGGGAAGCCTCAGAAAACCACCATTTTAGCTATATTTGTGGCATGGTATTTTTTCGGAAACCAGTTGATGGTAATTAACAGAGAGCAGCAGCAGCACTGTGCTTCATTTTTACAGAGTAATAACTCCTTTCAGAAGCAGCCCAAATTTAAGGCTGATGACAGCATTATTGTGCAGAGATATGGACGTGTCAGTTCTCTTCCATCTCTTAGACTGAGAGGGAAATCATTTGGTGCTCACAGCAATCAGGACAGAGTCATTAACATATTAATAGAGAAATAATATTTCCCTGCCTCTGTTCCTGGCTGAATTATGGTGCCCAGCCTACATGGGCTCTGGTGATTGCTGCAGCTGAAGTCCAAATTCAGCCCTAGGGCATGACCCAAGGCTGACAAAATGAGTTAGAAAATCAAAAAGCTAGTGAGACCTGAAGAGGCTATTGCTGGGCTACAGGATTCAAACACCAAGGGAGAGGCGTGAAGGAAAGGATGACATTAAGTTTACCTGCCTAGTCTGGGAAGAGTAAATAAATGGCCTGCAAGTGATAAGATACAAAGTGATCAAATGCTTCCTTTCTGGTTCTTTCATCCTTTTACAGGTGCTGAGAATAAAGACATTCCTGAGAATGTACAAGGGGCTTTGAACAGATGCTGACTCAACATCTGTGGGATGTTGAGGAGCTGACTTCAGCATCGTGTAATGAAAGGAAATGCTGAGGTTAGGGTTTCTCATGGGATTTTTGGGTGGTTACTGCCCATGTCTGTACCACTGTGATGTGGGGGACAGCTCAGACTCCTCTTTAGGAGGAGCCTTGGTTACTTGTGCAGTGTGGGGATGAAGGGTGGGTGCATTCCTTGTCTGGAGTATGTGCTGCTCCATTTCACCAGCAGCCAACAGGAGCAGAGGAGTGGGAAAATCAGTTCTGGGAGCCAGCTTGGCAAAGTCGGAGTTGGTGTTAATCAGGCTTTAGAATATGAGTGACTCTGTTATTAGTGGGATGGGAGTTACAGATGGGACATGTGATGTTTGTGGGAGAGGCACAGATGTGAGTTACCTTGGGACAGAAATCCCTTTCCATGTTACATTGCAGAATGTTTGTGGTCCTCACATTTCACTGAATATAATCCCTTTGCTCAGGATTTTATCCTGAGAAAAAGGCAGAGAGGCCCCAGAGATGGGAAAAACAATCCTTATCTCATTCACTTCTCCTGTGTTTTGCTCATGTGGAATGTGTTAGGAATTTGTTTACCTGAATTGATGAGCCTGATTGGGCTCTGGTGTAAATTGTGTTCAATCACTGACCAATGGTCACACAAGCTGTGTCAAAGACTCTGGAAAGAGTCACGAGTTTCATTATTATTATCTTTCTAACCTTCAGTAAGTATCTTTTCTCTATTCTGTAGTATAGTTTTCTTTAATATATATAGTATCACAAAATAATAAAATAACCTTCTGATCAAATAGAGTCAGAACATCGTTCTTCTCTACCACAAAGGGTCAAGGCTTCATAACAACAAATATTTATGTCACGTGGGACAGTAAGAGCACTTCAGTCTTCATCCCTTTCCATCCTCAGTCCTTGCAAACACAGACCTCTCTGGACTGTCTTGTGTCCTTCCCCAGCAGAAAACATCCATTTTTTGTTTGTGCCTTCTTTGGGAGAAGAACAAATTTTTGGGACTGTCACTGCTTCTTCCCTTTTTTCTGACCTGATGCTGGGAGGACAGGACTAGGATGGGGAAGGACAGCTTCTCTTTTAACCTAAGAGAAAAAGTCACAGCTGGCACCAGAAAGGAGAGCAAATCAATGGCTGTGTCTGGTGTCAAGAAGAGGCAGGAGCAGAGAAGCTGCCTCAGCAGCCCTGCCCCTCCTCAGTCTCTGCTGCAGCGTGTGTTGATGCTGCTGTCTGCCTTTGGAGCAGTCATTTGTCAATGTAGGTGTGGTAAAACTGAGATCAGTGGATGTGGAGAAGGTCAGTGGGTTTGAAAAAAATCCAGAACTATCCAGAACTTACTGGAGTTTGCTGCACTGAAACCATCAGGCTGATCTATCTGTGTGTCTGTGTGAGGTATGAGTTTTGCATTAAATAGTCCATTTACACTGGGTAAGTGGCAGCTAAACACAACTTAATGTATCTCTAAGAGCAAGCAGGCTTTTTCCAATTTAATGAGAGTGAGGAAAGTCCAGTATTGCCATTTATAGTCCAACCTTCCAGTAGTCTGATATTGCCCCAAGTAGACTCTGAGAGAAGTATCTCATATTTCAGAGTCTTCATCATGGTACAGGAGCACTTAAATTGTTTCTGCCATCTCTATTTTATTTTGGTGTGGAGTTGCTGAGATAATACCTTTGCTTAAGGGAAATGAAGTTAGAGTTAAGGAAATCCCTGCTATAGGGGCTATTCAGACATTTGAATATGTTCCCTTTTATATCATTTCAGTGGGAGAACTTTGGGACATACCAGCTGTCTCTCTCCTTATTTTATTTTTCTATGGACATTTTCTTTTCATTTTGTATTCACAGTCTTAACTTCTAAGTGAGTATCTCTGCCTTTTTCATATTTCAGTCTCTGCTTTGTTATTTTTGTTTCCCTTGCCATTCTCTGCTTTTACACTCCCTTCCTAGGGAAGTAGGAAAATTGAGGTGTTAATACTGGAATGATTTTTAGTGCTGTAGTTTCAGCTTTGAAACTTGCAGCTTTCCCTTGATTTCCTCAAGCTGACGAGATCTTCTGTGTGAGAGCAGTGGCATGGATTTTCTGTGTAGATCTCAGAGTGAGCAATTATCCTTAATACATCCAGAGTGAAACCCACAGTTATATCATTTCAGCACAGCTCTGTGTCATTCCAGGAGGAACATCCAGCTGAAATGGATGATACTTTGCCAGGATGTAAGAGGAACCTTCCTTAGGACAACATTTCTCCTTCATCTGAAGTTGTTTCCTTTTTTATTATAGTAGTACAGGTTTTTCAGCTGGTTGTTTTAACTCATTTTTTTTTCTGAAGATCATCAAGATTTCTGTAGGGGTGTTTATTTAAAATATTTTACAATGTAAGATATACAGATCCAACTTGAGCCTCATTAAAAGAAGGTTGCCAAAAATGGAAAGCCTTCAGAGGCCTGTTAGAGTGAATTATCCTAATGAGAAGCATGAATTCTGTCCTAGCAGCTCAAACTGCTTCAGTGGATCTGGAATTTTCCCAAAACCTGCCAGAACTTAAGGATCCATGTCTGTCTGGCTTCACTTGCCTTGTAACCAGGACAGAGAGCAGCCAAGTGCTGTCTCTGCCAGCTGTATATTCAGAATATAATTTAAATAAAATACTTAACTAACAGCAGAAACTGTTTTGGCTTTGCTTAGCATGTGTAAGATATTTTTAGATAGATAAAAATTCTCATTATCATTTCTGACAGAAAAGACTTGCTTTTCTTCCTGTAATAATTTCCTACAGGTGAGCAATGGGAATTAAAATTCATACCTTAGTCTCTGTTGTGAGCCATTCAGGAGGATGGAGAGCAAGGAAATGGAGGTCCAAAGCAATCAGAACTGTCATTTTGAATGTATTCTCCCCACTGTTCCTGGTCCAAGGTTTTAGGTGAATGTTCCCAAGAAGAAATAGTCACTTTGTGTAAACTATCTCTGCATTGTCTGCTTTAATTGTAAAAGCATCAAGTGGCATTTCCTTCCCCACAAGATTCCCTGGCCTTGTATTGCCAGATGTGGCCATAAGTTATACAGCTGTAAATCAAACCAGTCCCTTTCTTCATCTTGCTGAAAGCTGCTGTTCTCAGATGCTGTTTGCTGTTGGTTCCCCTTCAAAATGAGAAGGTATTATTACGGTGTGATACGTAAACTTCGTCTCCAGTTCTTTTCCATTTTTCTGACACTGATAAGCAGTTTGGAATGGGGATGTGTTACTGGCAGGGCTCATCTGGGGCTGGCATGGTGCCCTGGAACTGATTCCCGGTGCACCGGAGCCCTGGCCATATGTTTAAGTCTTCTGGCACCTCCTTCCTTGCAAAATGAAGTAGACTTTTGCCCCTCTGCTTTATGCTGTTTTATGTACTGCACGTGCTGATGGCATCCAGCTGGTGAGTTACTGTGATCCTGAGACTCATTAAGAGCTGGATATAAAGCTGGAGAGGTAACTAATCCTTCTGAAACCAGGCACCCGCTTGCAAGTTCAAATGACTTTCCATGTAGGATTGCTGGATAGAGCAATTTTTCAATTCTGCATTTAACATGGAAACCTCATTTCTTATTTTCAAAATTAGGAAGGTGTGTTTTGCTTCTTAATTTGCTTATTCTGTGCAGATTATCACTCTTGCTGCTGCTTTGTTTTTTCTCCTGGGTGGCCACTTGCAAAGTGCTCATCTCAGAAGTAATTTTTACCTCTTAGTTGCCGGAGTCTTCAGGGAACATCCAGCTCTTCCTAAGGCATAAGTGAATCCAGGTTTTCTCTTGAAGTCCACCCATGCCAGCTGAGGATACCTGGGTACTCAGTCCTTCCTGAAGAAAACAGCACTGGTAGCTACATAAAGCTTTTTGTGCATTAGCCAGATGTTGTGTCTGAATCTGGGGTCAGGTAGAAGGCCTTTTTTGCAAGACACTCCCTTAGTTATGTTCCTTTTGCTGTGCAATGTTTACTAGTAAACATTATTGTTCATGCCCAGCAGCTATAAGTATTTTTTAAGTTTTTTTTCCTCTGGGTCCACGTTTCTAGAAAATACATTTTTTGTGTTTTCTGTCAATGCTGTTTTATACAGAAGTTATTTATTTATTAAACCATAAGGAGTTAATGGGGAAGTTTCCTCAATTCTGTGTCATGCTGGAAATGCTGTCTTAAAAATGGGTGTCTCTGGAAGGGACTGAATGAAGTGATGTACATGTAGGACCAAAGGTGTGGATAAATGTAATAATGTATTTTTGTGACTGAATGCAGCAGCTGTCAAATGAGTTAGATAGCATTTCTCAATGCAAAAGCTGCTTGAAGCAGATAATTTTTGTGCCTTTGAGAAAGCGAAGCCCTCTTATTATAAATATGTAATGAACTGAATCCCCATCTCATGCAAAACTATCTGAGATTAAGTCTTCCAATTTGCATTGTTCAAGTAATTGTATCTAGCCGGGGTCAGAGTTTGGATGATGCATTCCCAGCCCTTGGGTTTATCCGCTGGCTCCAGGACCAGACCACAATGTCCAACAGCTAAAAGAGGTTTCCGATTGACTCTGTTTTGGCTCTTTTCAGATGTGCTGCTCCTTCCCGCAGTCTAATTGATGCAGCCCTCTGAGAAGTTCTTCTCCATTCTGTGCCTTACCTTGCTTCGTTTCCTGAAGCTTTGCTTTCCAAACAGAAACATCCACTTAAAATGCAGAGTTTTCATTTAAACTGCATTCCTTAGAGTGATCTCTTCCAGTTCCAAGCAGTAAACCACAGCTAAAACAGTAACAGAGAGCTGCCATGCACAGCGAGGCTCAACTCGGAGAGTAACATCTGGATTTGTTAGGATGAGCAGCAAAGCACTCTGGAGGGTTTAGGAGCAGCATTTTCTGTGTGTTGAGCTCTTTGGTCACCCTGCATGTGGGCTGCATCCCGCTCACTGTGGAAATGAGATGGCCAGGTGACAACAGGATGGCCAGGAGAGCAGGGTGGGATGATAACAGATGAAACCTGGGAAGGGATTACAAAGGGCCTTTGCAAATGCAGGTCCATGTCATTCCCAGCCCCTCCAAGATGCCCTGAGGCAGCTTCCTGGAATGCTGGATGATGTCAGTTTGTGTAAGTCCATGTTTTATTTGAAGCCCACTTCCTCAAACAAATTATTCTTCTGAAGTATGTGCAAGATTAAAAAAATTTTCCTCCAGTTGTTTCAGTTGGGAAGAAGCTGTTTTCCTCTGCAGAGTTGAGCAGTGATGTCCCCTGTGTCGCTGTTCCCCTCATCCCTGCTGGCAGCTGGAGCTCTGATGTCAGAAGGAACATGGATACATCAGCAGTCCCCTCACTCTTGAGTTTATTAGATCACTTTAGGAGTCACTTAGCCCAGTGCTGCTTGTGATGGTGACAGCTCCGTTCTTCCCAGACCTGCCCTGCCAAGCCACTGGAAGTAGCTGCAGAGGAATGAGCTGCCTGTGTGTTTGTGGAAGTGAAACTTGACCTGGATGTCATTTGTTTTTATTCAGCAGCCTGTGCTGATTAAACTTCCAATGACTGTTCTCGTAAAAAAAAAAAAAAAAAAAAAAGAGGAACAGGAACTGGAAAACCAAACAGATGTGGAGTGAGATTTGGGCTGTTATGCAAATGACCCAGCATTGGATGCAACTTAAATTCTGTGCACTTCCAATTACATTGTCTTTCTTTTTGTGTCTTTTCCCTGAAATTTTTTTCAAGGTTGTCTCTTGTCTTTTCCTACAGAACCTTGCACAGAGACATCAGCTGGGCTTGCAGGATGAAATATCACCTATTACCTTCTTCACGTATGGTTAAATGTCAGTCCAAGTATCTTTGAGCCATCAAAGTAGATTTCTGATGAACATGAGTTAGTTTTCTGTCTCGTGCTGCATGTGCTGGAGCTTTTATATGTCTGGAAACATGCATGTTTCCTCTTCCTAGAACACAGATTTCACAGCTTACATCATGGAGTGGCATTTTTACAGCTGTTTTTGCTCTTTAATAATTTGTTTCTTTCCTCTGTAGCTCAAGGAATTGATGGAAAATGAGCCAAAAGCATAGTGTGAGTCAAGAGGCACAGAAGTGCTGCCAAGCATGGGTTCCCACCATGGCAGGAATGATTCCTAGGGTGGTGAATTCCAAAGAAATGGCTCTGTGGTGACTGGCACCAGCTGCAGCAGGGAAGTCACGCAGAGACAGGGGCAAGGCAGTAGGTAAGAATCTCAGTGTCTCACTCATGCACCCAGACACTCTGTGGTTTCCCAGTTTGTGGTGTGGGAAGCATGTCAGCAGGTCATCCTTGGGACACTTGGACTGCTGAGCCAAGTAGGAAGAAGGTGAGAGAGGGAGTTACTGATTTGGGACTGCAGCACTGGGGAGGGAGCCAGGCCTCTGACTGCATGGTTTTTGCCTCCTTCACTGAAATAAGTAACCCGAGGTACAAGATTCTTAACACTTTGGCAAGACACTTCTTTTTCCTCTGTTTGCTTCTTCCAGCTTTGGACAACTATCCCAATCTAATTCCAAACTAATTCCAGCCACCACTGCTGCTGTATTGGCACTGTTCCAGCCTATCTATGGCTATATGTGCCCTGATAATTGAGTGCCTGTATGACTCCAAAGGGCAGAAACAGCTGCATCACCTCCCCATTTGAAATCATGTACTTGAAATAATCTTTAGTTTGGTGAGAAATAGAGACTATTGGATAATAAAGTCAGGCTCTGATTTCTACGTATTTATTTTAAAGATGGTACCAGCCCAGTATCCTTCTGTGTCCATTTAAATGGGAAACTAAAATTTAATCTTCAAAAATCAGGCCTACCAAGACTCCTTCAGTCACAGCCATTAGCTACTGTACAAAAACCAGTGTTTTCAACTCATGATTTTCAAGTCACAATCTTAGCACCAAATTTCTTGTGGCAAAACCTTTTTCAAGGCTCAGACTTCACCCAACAACTTCATCCAACTCAAGGGATTATACCTTGAGTATCCTATTTGAAAGGGCAGAGCATATTGTTCTGGTGCAGAAAGAGCAAGCCAGCTTTGCTCTTACATGCTGTAAACTAATTTTCTGGGAAGGTAGTAGTACATTTTCTCAGAACTTTAGGCAGTAGAATATTAAAATGTGTCACTTATGGACACTCAGGCTTAGATTGCATTTTTCTTTCCACTCCTTCTTGCTAAATTGTAGCCCTAAACTTGAATTAAATTCTTTGAAATAATTTTAACCAGTATTAAAACTCAAAAAGGAAGCTGAAGAAATGTCCAATACATTATTCAAAGGAGCTGATCAGTTTGGAGCCCCAGAATAATCAGGAAATCCCTAGGACAGGGTATAAAATCAGTAAGAATTTGATGGGCATTTTTCCTGTTTTTTGCTCCTGGGATAATTCCTAATAAAAAACCAAACAGGGTTATTAGTATTTGTTTTGCTTTCCTTCATCTAGAAAGCTGATGGAGGAGCCTTTTTCTTTTCAGTGCAGGTAGTTCAGTCCTGAAGCACCTGTATAACCTCGTGGATCCTGAATTTATCAGTGTTGTTTGAAGGTCTAACTCTCTCTTTTCAGATCTGGCAGGTGTCACATGCTGGGCACAAACTGTGAATTAAGTTTGTTTTGTTTGACCTCAAACCCTTTGTATCTTTAAGGCAGCATCTTTAAAAATGGTTAACAGTTAAATCATTAATTTTTCCCATTTTCTGCTTATTTACACTCTGAATTCAAATGATTTGCACACAAATCTCCCTGTGAAGCACCCAAGAAGCAGAAAAAATAAGAGCACTTATATGGATTTTAGATATTTCAGGTTCTTCACATGCTCAAGTGTTCTACTGTAGAACAGGACACATTCTGACAAGTATTTTAGGGATAATCTGGTCTAGCTATGTCATACTGAGCACTTTTGGCATCTAATTCAGAATTATTATTCAGCATGAACCTGTGCATCTTTTTATATTTCACTTAGGAACTGTTCCTGTACATGTGATGACATTGCTTCAATAAAATATAAGTACTTAAATTATATAATGGAAGAAGTAATTCAGGTATTTCCTTTATATATTTTGAAAAATTTTTTTCCCTGTGAGGCTGATGTTGCAACTTTTCTTTTGGGCCACTTGGATAGCCTTCTCCTTAACCTACTGCTTAGACTGCAAAATTTGCAGGAACAAAGTCTTCCTAACAAGGAAACTGTGTCTTGGAGATCTCTACCTATTTGCCACATTTTATTAGAATTGGACAGCAAAAACACATTAAGGAAGCACATATATACACACACACAAAAAAAGTAATTTAAAAAGTCCTCTCTCTATAGTAAATTAGCAAAAAAAAAATTATTTGTGATTTTCCATGATTTAGTGGCAATTTAATCCATTTTCAAGAGATCTTGGTAGCCTGTATGTTGTTTTCTAATAAATGGTAGCAGTTGTAAAGAGGAAGAGCCTCAGGATACAAAGAGCCTCAGGATACAGCCCATAGTGACAGACGTTCACTCCCTTGATTCTTAGATAAATCTGGGAAGTCAGAGAGTGACCTTCTTCCCCTAACTTGAGACTTTAATGTTGGCAGCAGTATGGAAAGAGGTTAATTGGAATGTCTTAAAGGAAAAAAAGGCTTCCCCCATGCAAAATAATGAAGCTTGGGTGGTATCATGTAAAAGTGGGCAGCCTTTCCTGCCAAGGAAAGGAACTTACTTTAAACTGAGATTCTTTTAAGCAAGAAGTGAAAGGTTGCTTAGCTTATCAGTCAGACCTAGAAGACCAATGGTCCTTTGATAAGGATTTTCACAGACCAATAGAACATTCTTCAGAGGCATTAGCTTGGGCTCTGTGTTTTTTAACTGTCTGAAAGAGTCTTCTTTCCTACTTTTCACTCGGTGCCTCTTTCTTTTGTTTCTTCTTGCTGCAACAATATCCTCTATTTTAGTCTGTATTTTAGGCTAAAAACCTCTTATCTCCTGGATGTGCCAGCTCCTTGGTGCCTTGTAGCGAGCCCATGACTTCTGAGGAACCACACCAGTTTATACTAAGGATCTCTCCTTTTTCTGTATCACTGTATAGAAATGTGAGTGCTTTGGAATAGATAGAGTGGCATGAATCTAAATATGTTTATATTTGGAAAAGGAACCTGGAGTAGAGGAGTGAGTCAATGTAGTGCTGTTGACTCAGGCAGGATGGGCAGTCCCAGCACAGATGGGGCACATCAGTAGAAGCTGGGATGAAAGAAATGCAAAGAAGAAAGGCTGGGAATGATATTATAGCATAAATAAAAAAGGGAATAAAACATCCTGTGCTGTCAACACTTAGAACCATCAAGAGGAGCAAGTCAAAGCCCAGGCAGTTCACAGCCTCCCTCACCTGCAGTGGTCCTTGGGCTGGACCCACCAAGGGGACTCACTTTTGCTTCCAGTGACTCAGTATAAAAGCACCTCTTATCCTCCAGCTATTTTAGAGGATATTTTGGGCAAAAAAAAAGGACATATATTTTATTGTACAAATGTGATTGTCAGCCCAGAATGTTTCGGGATATTTTCAAGGCTGGTTTCTCTTTCTTTCATGTCCTCAGAGCTCTCTTTGAGCCTTTGAGATGTTTTTGCCTACTGGAATTTTTGAGCAGAGAGAGAAAAAGCAGTTCTCTTTTCAGAACTGGGGAGTGGGCTGCTTTTTCAGGAAGATTTAAGGTAGGGTTTAATTTAATATGGAGCCTCCCATCCTTGAGGTACACTGTGGTGTTTTATACAGTGATGTGATAAATTTAGAAAGGTGACCTAGTAGGCAGAACAGAGCAAGCACTCAATCACTTCACACATATAACAGTGGACAGTAAATGAAGGGCTTCAGTAGCAGCAGGGCTGGGATTCCTGACCTCTGGCAGCTCCCACTGGGGTGATTTTAAGGAGTTACTGATTTCTTTCCACTCTGGCCCTTATCAGAGGGGACAGCTCACTGCTGGCACAGGCAATGGAGAAAGGTAACTTTAAATCATCCCCACATGCCATTCCTGAACTCGGGAGTTAGAGCCAGATTGCAGCGCAGGAAGGCTTTCTTATAAACTTGGTCCAGGACTTAAAAATCTTTTAAATGACCTGAGCTGATAAGTGGTTTTGCTGTTTAAATCACATGTAATACAGACATTTATGGAGCTGTAAAGAAAAATAGATACAATTCTGCACTTTTATTGTATTTGTCTGTAAGGCGTTAGATTCAGTAAAACCTGCAGAGGACAAGGAATTAATCTACTGCAGAGGATAAAAGTGGTGTTACCAGAACATGCTGTTGCCAGCCCAAAGCAAGCTAAAAATTCTGGAGAATGACCAAAAGGAGCTGAGATTTCAGTCAGGTTTTAGTATTCTATGTGATTGCTTTCTTGTCTTTCCCTAGAAGGTTTTAAGAAGGTTTAAACAGTCAAGTTGTTATGTCTGAGCCTAAAGTCTGGGAAGTATTTTGTTTTTATTAAGGAAAATGGAAAGTCTGTGCCTGTATTTCTTGTAGGGCAATTAGAAACACCGCGTCCTAGGGGACTGAAGGGATGGCTTCATCCTTCATGGGAACTTCCTAGTTTGCTATGGGTCTGAGGATGACTGAATGGCACTTGATTTGCTATTTGATACCCACCAAGGAAGTTTTACATCACCTGCTTCTGTGGTGTTTCCAGGTAAGATGTCTGCTCTGCTGTGGAATGAAAGGACACACCAGGAAGCAGTGCCTAGCACTCTGAAGTGAAAACTTCAATTCCTTTTTCCTGGCTCAGTGAGCACCTGGCTTCACCTCCTGCCAGGTGAAGTGACACACACTTACCTCTGTTCTGTTCTCTCCTCCCCTTACCTGGCTGGCTGATACTCCTTATCTTCTTGCTCCTTTCTTCCATTACCTCTGGGTTTTTTGCACTTCCCTGGTTGGCTCACCTGCACCTGCTCCAGCAGCTGAGGCTGAACAGGGGCTTTTCCCCTCAGCAAAGTCCACTCTGCCACTGTTACACTGCAGAAACAAGGCCGAAGTGTAAGCAGGAAGAGAAAGGGATCAGCCCATGTCCCAGAGCTAAATTACAAAATGTTTCTGGTTTGAATGTGGAATCCACAAGCTGTAAGCTGCCACTCACTTTGCCAAGGGTTTGAATTCTCTCTTTCTCCTGTGCTGAATTCAAGTTTCAGTTGTGTGTAGAATGAAGCTTGTGAAAAGGCTCTGGTATCAAGTGTCTCTTCCACAAAGCAGCAAGGCAGTAAGTAGTAAATTAAGAGACTAGAAAAAGTTTCATGCTACATGGCACTCTAGGAGAATCATTAAATGAGAGCTGTTTTATCTCAACCTGAATAGTATTAGGCTAAGTCCTTTCTTCCTTTGAAATTAAAATAGATTTTTTTTTCTCTAAAATGCAGTTCTTTGCTAATAAGAATCCAAGGTTACAAATTCTGATTATTTGGATATTTCACTGAAGGACATGGTACTCTTCCTCAGGCTCTGACAAGGGATAACCAGGTGAAGGATGCTGGCAGGGAGTGAAGCAAACAGGTGATAGCGGTTACTGATATTTTAAATTTGCCTTGAATTGCCTCCGATGATGAACTTCCCATTTGAGGCTGAATGCTACACTTGAGTTTTGTACCTCGTCCTGTAACTTGTCCTGAAGTCAAAACCAGCTGCACAGAGTGGGAGGTTGAGGGGAAGGTGCAGAAAGACCATAGGAAAGCAAAGATTCCAAATTAAAGCTGGAACAGTTAAGAAATGCAGGTAATGACTATGCTTCAGTTATACTTAGGTGATGATTACTTTAAGTCACTAAAAGCAGCAGAATGCTTGGGCCCTTGGGCTCATGGTTGTTCCTCCATAACTTCTGAGTTCTTTGGCTCAGTGGATTAAATTCACATAGGTATCAGAGCCCCTACAAATGCGTGACTTTGCACACAACTTGAGGCTCAAGGAAAAGCCCTTTTACAAGGAGAAGACCCAGTGAGGGCTCCAAGCATGTGATAGGAACTTGCAAGGATCAGGCTCCATTACTACTTGGGCACTTACTTTTCTTCCCATTCTTCTCTCCTGCTTTTCCCTACAGGGTGGAGAAATAAGAACATGAGAAGAGAACAGACTACTGAGACCAGACAATTTAAAACTGTGGTCTCTTGCTTCTAGCTGTTATGGCAGCTCTCTGAATTTAAACTGAACTTAAATGAAGCTGCTGGGAAGAAAGGCAGGTCAAGCCTAGGAAGTCATAACCCCGAAGGTACGAAGCTTTGGCTTTGAGGGAAAAGTGGTATTACTGGTTTGACTTCGCAAAATATGCCATGATTTCATTTGAGAAATAAAATGGAAAGAGGAGAGATTGAAACGCCTTAATTATGCTGATCTTCATAGTATGTATCCTATTAGAAACTATATTGGACAGAAGGAAACCCGAGTGTTTTTTAGTTATCAGATGCTTTGCAGTTTTTAATTGTTTTCAAAGTGAAATGTTGTGTTGTTGGGACAGCTGTACGGCACCTCCTGGAGCCAAGGGCCATTAATTCTGAATATTCCAGTCTGGACAAAGGTATGCAAACCAAATAAATTGATAAATAACTGTATTTTTTAAATATTTCTCCATATAGTTATCATACAAAAGCAAAAGTGCAGTATAAAACCCCCAAAAGAGGGGAGAACTAGGACATAGATCACCCCCATTCAAGTGAGGAATTTCAATAGAAGCTGTCTTCACCTTTGAAATTCAGTGCTTAGCTTTTAAAATGGATTTAAATTGTGCCTCTTTATAACAACATGGTATGTATGTATGCTTGTCCGCTGTGTTTGAGGTCATGAACACTGATGACCTTGACTAACCAGCAGCAAAGAAGCAGGACACAACAAAGAAAAATATCTTTATACTTATTTCTCCCCATGGTTTCATGTGCATGCTTACCTATGTGTACCTACACCACAAACTTGGGGTGAATTTCAGGTACTATCCTGCAATTTGTTGCAAACAGGCTGGAATGTAAATGGAGTCCTAAAACAATACCATATGTAGCATTGTAGTCCTTTTGTAAACGCAGATCAGAAGGTTTGGCCATCCGGTGCTGTCCCAGGGCTTTCTGGAGCTGCAGCCCCTGTGCCACAGCACAGCCCTGGATGATGCCAAGGTGGTGTCATACCCTGAAACTGGAGCTCTCAGAGCAGCCTCCTTTAACTCCACTGGGATTTCTCTATACATTTATACGCTTCAAGCCAAACACGTGCATGTTCTGTCTGCACAAGGTCTCCCTTTTCCTCCTTCTTTGGTGCATAGGATTGGAAGTCCTTGCTGCTTGTACTTTTCTTAAAAGTTGCCTAGAAGTTGAGAAAAAATATTGCTGTGGCCATTCCCCCTCTTAAGCAGCATCCATGGTATTGTTTCCTCTGCTTTTCCTTTTCCCAGGAACAGCAAGCTGCTCTGTTGAATGGATTTCTCCATGAGGTTATTTTGCAGGTCAGGAGGTTAGCTCACTTTTGTCTTTTTACTCAGCAGCTGCAGAAGAAATCCTCTGTATGTTCTCCTGAATTGTAAAGGCTGGTAAGAAAGAGGAGCCAAAGTCATCCATTAATCCACAGGCAAAGTCCTATTGAAGCTGCTGCAGTGAAAGCTCTCACATGCTGCCCTGGAAATAACCCCGGCCGTGACGTGATGAGATGACCCTAGGTAAGGTCAGAAGCTCAGTTCTCATTTTCATTTAAGCTTCTGGTTTTTTAAACAGTATTTGGGATTGTGCCTCGTGGTTCTGTTGAGCCCTTAAAGCAGCTGGAGCCCCCTCGGGAGGCAGCAGAGAAGGGGGCTCTGGGGAGGCAGGAGTTTATCTGCTAAACTTGCCACTCTCTCCTCTCAACTTACTGTTGTTTTGGCTTAAATATTTAATGACCACGACCCCATGTGATAGCAGCAAGTGGTATCAGGACTTCAGCTTAAGCTGCTTTGCAGAGACAAAGCACCTGTTTTAATTCCTTCTGGAAATGGAAGTGATTTGGAAGTGTCCCAGCAAACTGAAGGCAAAGTGGTAATTCTTGACTGCCTGTACACTTTCTCAGGAAGTGGGTGAATTGGAAGGATCTGTGTACACAGCTCCTGGCCGGGATTTTCAGGAGGGCTAAGAGAGCCAGGGGTCTCTGTCCTGGCATCCTTTGCAGGGTTGCAGCTGGAATGGCAAGATGCATTTAGTGGAAAGATGATGGCATCAACTGTTTGTCTCTTCTCTGCATAGACACCGATACAATAACATGCCAAGCTGATACATAGGGTTATAGTTGGGTTGGATGTAGTCTGCAGCTTCCCCTGGTCCTGGTCAGCATGCCCTGGAAGCAGCTGGCAGCTCCCAGGAGCAGCGTTGTCCCCTACGATCCAGCTGCAGTGCTTATTCAAATGTTGACCCAAGGCGCTGCTGGCAGCCATCCACTGCTGTGTTTGTTCTTGTGTCGTGGAATGACCTTCTGGAATAAAACCAAGGAAATAGAAGTGACAAAAACTACTGACAGGATGGATTTGGAGTGTTTCATGGGGTAATCAGGTGGCATCGTAACTCCTTGGAGTAAGGGGCTGTGATTTGGAGCTGAATCAGCCATTCCCGTTGACTTTCTTAGGGAACTGACTTTCAACAGGATATTACTGATTTTTACTTTTCATTTTTCATTTCTGTGGTGCAGCTTTTGCCTCTTCTGGTTTAGGGAATCATGCCAAGCAAGTTGATTTTCATTACATTTGAGAGGTAAGGGAGTGCAACCTCCTTCCCTCCCTCCCTCCCTCCATATGGAAACGTGTTTTGTGTGAATCAGTGACACAAAAGCAACCACTGAAAATATATTCCCTTTCTTTCTCTGCAGCCATCCCCCTCCCTAAAAACTTCTATAAGAATGTGACTAAAACCAAAGCACTTTTTAAGTTACAAAGGAATGGTGTTGAGCTGGTGAAGCCAGCTGGAAATGAACATAGAATCCCAGAATTGTTTAGGTTGAAAATCCAACCATTAACCTAGACATTGAACAGGGTTATAATTTTTTTGAAGATTCAGGGTGGGTTTAATTGCATTTTATTTGGCACACATTGTTTTAAAGCTCATCACCTAAGAGTAGGAACAATTTTATGGCATGTGCTAATTATACACAATTCACACACACTGCTTCTTTTAATTTTAATTTTTCACAACGTGTTTTTCAACTATGATTTTCACATCTCACATTTTTCTCTCCAGTTTCCTGTGTCTTGTGGTTGAATCTTGACCATAAATCTTGCTCTGCTTTGTTAAAAATAATAGGTGAGCTATATTTCTTTATTTAACAACCTGCTAGATTAATAGCGGCTTTAAAACAATTAAATATGGTTGTACAGTTTAATATTCCCAGTTTTAATGCACCATGAAGGAGAAATGTGAGGCATTGTCTTTTATGGAGTGCTTGGGTTTCACGTACAGTCTGGCAATCTTCGTCTGACACCTTGGTACTGGGATCTTCTTCTTACACAGATCATGCCAAGAAAAGCTTTCTGTGCAGGTTTGGAAATCAAATGGCAAGTCACTGAGTGGCAAATAAGGCTCAAGTTTTAATGGTGGTATCACAGCCAAAAAGGCTTTAGGACCTTTGGGATGCACAGCTGGAGTTGCCACACGGGACAGCTGGAGGAGGTGAGGTTCTGCATTGTAGTGACCATGTTTTAGAACATAAAATTTGGATCTCGTAAATTCTCCTTGTCATTAAGGCTGGAAACCTGAAACGGTCATGGTCACATGTTCTGGTGTGTCACAGAGCAGGATCTGAGTCTCCAGTCACCCTGCCTCACAGGAGATTCCATCCTTGTCTTATATTTGCATCCAAGCAGGCTCCATGGAGAAGGAGGACCTGAGGCATGAGATCTCGGTCATTCAGGGTAGTCAAGTTTTGACACCAAAGCCATATTTCAGCAGAAAGAACAGAACTGATACCTTCCAAACTGGCTCCTATTAAGAAAGGTCATCAAATGCATATGTAGAACAGAAGCTCAGTAAATGGTAATGATTCCTAAATATCAGGAAATGCCACTGCAAAACTGAGCATTAAACCATGGGCATGGACAGCATCAGTGAAGACTGGGATTTGTCTGGATGCTAGCTATTATTCCTAGATGTTGTAGTTAAGTTACACTATAAATATTCCTGCTAGAGGTTATAGATGAGTTTTACAAGGGGCTTGTCTCAAAAAATGAATATTTGAAGCTTGGATTAAATAGCATTGCAAGAACTCCTGATCAGTAACTTCTTGTGGTTCCACAGAGGCAATATTCTTTAAATTCTCTCCGTTTGAATTCTTGCTCCAATTAAGCCTGACTTTGAAATTGCTTTGTTGCAGACACCTCTGATGCAAGAGGATGTGGGACCTCATGGTGACCATATTCCAGATCAGGTAATGAATGCCATGTTTTACTCCCCTGAGTGCTATCCCTGCCAAATCCTGCTGCAGCCTTCCCTCTCCAAACCCTGGCACTGTGCAAAGCCTTCCAGACAGAGCCCTGCCTCTTTGCTTCAGGCCCCAGTCAAGGTTCATAAAATATTTGTGGCTGTCAGTCTCGTGCATCAGCCAAAGTTGCACAGATGCAGAAAGCCCTTTTGAGGGATTTTGGAATTGCAAATGCCTGACAGATTTTTAACAGCTCTATATATGTATACACATATGTAAATACATATATGCATATGTATGTGTAACAGACTAGAAATACACACAAGAAATCTACGATTTCTCTGATGATAGTGTGCCAAACTGGGCTGTTGGAGATGAGAAATGTCTTTAATTGAACTTTCAAATACTGCCTTGATTTATGTGTGTTACAGGAGTAGCACTTGCTGTGGTTTCTTATTAGAAATAATAGGGCATCTAATTTTAACACCCTATTTTTGCTTTCTTACAATTCTGTCAAGCTTTTGGTACACAACAAAACAGAGTATCTGCCCTGACCCCCAGCTCAGACTGTTGTGTATCGTGGTTTCTCTGAAAATGAGAAACTTTTAAAGCCAGTTTGGCAAAGTTTAATAACTTTGGAGGTAACAGGCTTAACGCTGTATTGCAAGAATGTTTTTAGGAGCATAGAAACAGCTTTATTAGAGTCCTGTGCCTGCAGAAGGTGTCTATGCTCATGACGGTGAGGTTGGGACTAGGTGAGGTTTAAGGTTTTTTCCAACCCAACCCTGTCTGTGATTCTGTGATTCCCTGAAGTGCCCCTGTAATTAGCCTGAACAAAACACATGGGGCTGTGCACATTCATCGTTTCACCCCACAGAAAACAGGTGGTTTGCAGCACTCAGGTGTGTCACATTACAGAAAAACACACGAGGACAACGAGGTTGTGTTCAGGGTCTGAACGATGTGCAGTAAGGTTTGAGGTTGCCTGGTGAACATCCAACAGTGAAGTAAAACAGGGGATAGCTGCATGGTAAGTGAAATACTTTTAAATTTAGAGTTATGGAGCTGGCACTTTACAGTACCTCAGCCTTTCCCTTTCTGGGCTTTCCCAGAAGTGGCTCTGTGCAGCTGCTGGTGCTGAATGTGACAGGCTGCTTCATGCTTTAGCTGAAGAAATGACTGTACACTTGTAATAACAGATGCGTTCCCACTCTCTCAGGAAAATTCCTTTTGTTTTTTTGCTTTGTGAGGGGATATCATGCAGTTCAAGACCTGTGTCCTCTGAAACAGCAGGGCTGCTGTGGTTGGAATATTCAAGGTATCTCCTGAACATCAAGGCTGAAGCTCTCCTCCTCTTTCATGTTGCTGTGACGCAATTTGGATTTAGTAGAACCAATATTTTCTTTTTCATGTTGATATGATGATTTCTGGCAGAGGGGTCAACTTAAAAATTCTGGTTAAGCTGTCACATGTATTCTGAGAACATTTAGCAGCAGCAGATCACGTGTTTGTGCTACAGGAGACCAACAGAAACTGATATTGGTGGGTTGTAATGTTTCACAGGAGTGGTAAAGCCCAAGGTACAACACAATGGTTTTAAATTGGATTTTTGGATCCAGATGTTTGTAACACTGGCTAATTCTGACCCTGAAAAAATTCAGTCTCAGTAGAACACTGCTGGTGTTCAAGGATGTCGGAGTGGTTGATCTCTGCCTCCTGGAAAGCTGCTTCCCCCTTGGGGTCTGTTACCAACTGGTTATGCACAGCTTCAACTGCCTAGCATCTTCTGGGGAAATGAAGGTGTACAGAGTGTGCTTGTGCAGATTTCTGTCTGTGGAAGGTGCTCTGCAAGTGGATTTTGGGTTCTGCCCAGGCCAGGCACCATTTCCTTTTGTGTCATGTGCTAAGCTGGTGGGGAGAGAAATGGCTTTGTGGTCAGACTCCATTCTAGTTGGGACCCTTGGGAGCTGTTGAGATGGGACAAGAGTGATGGTTTTAAATTGAGCAAGCATCAGTTTAGGTTACATATAGGGAAGAAGTATTTTTTTTACCATGAGAATGCTGAGGCCCTGGCACAGGCTGCCCAGGGAAGCTGTGGCTGCCCCACCCCTGGAAGTGTTAGATGGGGCTTGAAGAAACCCAGTCCAGTGGCCCCCATGGCAGGGGATTGGAATGAGAGGAGCTTTAAGGTCCCTTCCAACCTAAACCATGCTGGGATTTCAAGACTGTAGCTGTTGCAGTCTGCCTTGGATTAATGGGAAATATGGAAGCTTGAGGATGGGGTATCGGGCTTGGGACCTGCTCTGGGAGTCCCTGACAGGGTGTGATGCAGGCAGTAATGGTGGGTGGATGGATGGATGGATGGATGGATGGATGGATGGATGGATGGATGGATGGATGGATGGATGGATGGATATGGATGGATGGATGGATGGATGGCCGGCCAGACAGGAAAGTTGTTTCTCGGTGGATTTCAGGCGCACGAAACAAGGGCGGGGTACGCCGAGGCTGCAGCGGGAGCACAGTGATAGGGTTTGTGCCTCGGTGTGTCTGTGCGCGGAGCCGGGCGGGTTCCCCGGCGGGCCGGGCCGTGCCTGACGTGGAGCGCCGGCTCGGCCGGAGGCGGAGCTGCNTGGCTAGTGGCAGCCGCGCTCCTGGGGGCCCGCGCTGCGCCCGGCCGGCAGGTGAGTGAGAGAGGGAGGGAGCGCGGGGAGCCCTGCCCTCCCCTGCCCTCCGCGCTCTTCCGCAGGGTCCTCCCTCGTCCCCCCGCTGCCCCGGGGTCTGCGGGCGGTACCGGACCGGGGCAAGGAGAGACTGAGAGGGACGGGCGGCCCTCCGCTCTGCTGTGCTGCAGACCGCTGCATCCAAGCAGCCTGGAGCCGGACACGGCATCTCCGGCCCGGGCTGGCTCCTGCAGCGGCAGCCCCCGAGTCCCTTCCCTCTGGATCCTATGCCCCTGGGTCCTCTAACCCTGGCAAGAGCAAGTACGAAGCCGGCAGTGAGCTGAGCATGGCATCGGATCACTGCTATCGTCCCTGTGGTCACTGTGGTCCAGTTGGCTTTGCCATTCTCTAACCTAGATACAAAGAGCTGTCAGCTCGTTGCTTCCTCTCTGCCCTAGCACCCGTGCTTCTTGGAGCTCATCGCTTTCATGCTGCTAAATCCCCTCTTTGGCCACCGAACTTACTTTTTGGCACAGTGTCACAACGTATGGAACAGGTCATTCAGAATCAGGATTGCTTAGCAGCTCTATTTATGTTAAACTTGCTATGGTCTCAGTTAGTATATTGGTGGGGACAGCTGTTTATTCAGTTAAGGAAGAACTACCATCCCTGGAAACCAAATGAAGAAACATATGAAATAGTGCAGCACAGACCAAGTGATTTTTCAGCCTTCTGCCATTCCCCATTGCATAGTAATTATGCTAACAACTTTGTGCGTGTGTTTCTTCTCTCTTCTGCAGGCTGGTAAAGAACAGCAGATCCAAATAGGTAAGTCTTTTTAGCTATCTTTCCTGCTATCAAGACAGAAATAAAAGAAGTTAGCTCAAAGACTAGTTATTTCTGGAGAAATGATCTGTATGCAGGCAAGCATTCCCTGTGCACTCCCCAGCACTGCCACCCAGAAGGGTTTGTAGTTGCAGTGACGTGGCACGGTTTGAATTTGCATGCCCTCTCGTGCTGCGGTTTTGCATCTTTGTGTGTCTGTGCTTCCCTCCTGAAATGCAAACCAATCGAAGTTATAAAATCTGTAGCTGCTCGCTGTTGCTTTGTAAACTGATAGACCTGGGTAAGAAGGTGCTGTGCAGTGAGTTCAGTGGCACACGAGGGAGCTGAAGGGAAATGTGCCTCTGTGTGCCCATGGGGTGCTTCTTACTGAGACTTCAGCCTCTGGGACTCTTCCCAAAGACAGGAAGCTTCCTTTAATTGGAAGGATACACCCACAGTTTAAATTTCAGGAGATCTGTGTTCATTTAGAGTAACTGGCAATTGGGTGCTCCACAGGATGGAAGAGGTAGTGGAAGGGTGTGGAAGCTGGCATTCCCAGGGCATCAGTGGCAGGGAATGCCATTCTATGTGCTCTTTCCCTTAGCCAGTGTGAAATGAGTCTTTTACCATCCTGGTACCAAGTGTGTGTCCCTGCACATGAGTGCTCTCTGGAGCTCTGCTCCTGCAGTGGGAATGGACCCCAGGCAGTTCTGCTTCTAGCTGCCCTTGGACCTCCATCCCTGAGGTTTTGGTTCAGCTTTTTTTCAGAAAAGAATTTCAGGCATTTCTGTGAATTTTGGAGGTCTTGTCTCAACTTCAGTTCTGGCACTGTGAGCTTCTGGGCTTAGGTTGGTTTCTGCTGTGATCAGTGAATAATGGGAACAGAGACAGAGAGGTACATTTAAAGCTAATTGGCAAACAGAGGGTTTTTCCAGTGGTATGCTGATCCTGTCTTTTATTTCTAGTCCTTTCCATGAGAAATGGATTGTATTTGAATTTCAGAAACCATAAGCTATATAGGAATGTGTCTTTTAAATTACACAGTACATCAGGCAAAATTCCTGAATCTGGAAAATAACTTTTTGTCCTTTAACATCTTCCTTTCTTCCACAGCCCTGGCACTGCTGTAGTCAGGAACATTTTGGGCTGATTTTGATCCTGTAAATTCCGATTCAAAAAGTAGAGAACCATGGAATCCTAACATGGTTTGGGATGGAAGGGACTTGTACAATCATCTCATTCCAAACCCCCGGCCACGGGCAATAACACTTTTCACTATCCCAGGTTGCTCCAGCCCGACCCCATTCCAGGGATGGGGCAGCCACAACTTCAAACCATGGCTTATTCAGTTGAGAGCTGTAATGACTTGGAGGTAAAACCTGCAAATGCACTGTCCTACTTCTGAGTCCCCACCAAGTATCGCTTCGCATTGGTGCTGTGTATTTTGAGTTGGCCCAGGGCTGGCTTCTGACAACAGCTGATCTTTTCTTGTAGCCTGAAAAGTCACCTAGGGAAATTAAGGCACCATGGGGTTTATTTTTGTTAAATATCATCACAGGCTGCAGACAGGGGTAGCGAGTTAGCACACTTAATTGCCTGCATTCATGCACAAAGTGCTGCAGTGCCTGAGAGCTGTCAGGAGAAAGTCGTTGTGTGTCACTCAGCCTGAAGGTGCTGATGCTGTGCTGCACCTTCACCTCCCACGCAGTAGAGCCTCGTCCCTGCTCAGTGCCACTTCTGGAAGAAACCTGTGACACAACTGTACTGGGCCTGCAGGAAGCACCTGCAAAACACCGGAGTCGTGCAGAGGCTGCAAAAAACACCGCACCGACCGTCTCTTGAGCTGTCTGTATCCCTGGGACAGGTGACAGTGAAGTAGAGGAATGAGGACACCAGAGAGGTGTGACACATCAGCCTCTCTCCTTGCAGTCCCTTTCTTTCATTCATCCAGCTTACAGTGTTCAGATCCCACCCAGCCTCATCCCTTCTCAGGTGCAGAGCTGAGTGGGAATTCTCAAGGAATCTGTCCCCCTTTCTTGTCTTCTCTTTCTTTCTGGGCATTCCTGCCACCTAAAGGCAGCCAAACAGAGAGCAAATGGTAGTTCTGGAGTGACCCAGGTTGTTGAGAGGGACCAAAACTGCTCTGTTGTTTCTGGAAGCCACCAGCCAACAATGAAGCAGAAAAGGATGATGACAAAACCCCTGCTGGGCTTGTCCAGTTGTCTGCACACCATCCTCTCTTATTAAGCATCACCTTGCTAAGTGACCAGAGCAGCTCTGTGCTCATCCCAGTGTGCTTATCTGCAGGACAGAAGCGTGATCTCCCAGAACATGGCACAGTCTCTTTATCAAAACGCTGTCCTCTTCATCCCTATGGCAGCAGGTAACTGTTTTTTCTCCAGTGCTTCCACTGCAGAGCTGGATGTCTGCCATCCAACAGTTTGGTTGTGTCACAGCTTGTGAATTCCAAGCAGAAAATTCCATGATAATGCTCTGGAGGTGTCATCTTAGGTCCAGTCCTTTTGCTGAGGTACCTGAGCTTCCTGACCCTCGCATCCAAACACATCTTCCAGTGCAGAAGCTCTGCGAGATTGCTGGTCATCCCATTGTGTCCTGATGGAATGGCCTGGGACTCAGCAATAGGACCCTGTGCAGGGGCTGTGTGGGTGGGACGTTACCAGGAGTGCCCACATTTCTCTTCTTGGGTTGTTTGGTCTAGACATAGAACAATAATTTAAACTTGGAGAAATTCTTCCTTTTCCACTGATGCCACTCATTTCCACATAGACTGTGCCTTTGAAATCTTCTCAAGTGGATGCTTAGGCATTTGGCATTTTGCTGTGGATAACCACCTGAACGATTTTTGATCTCTGTATTTCAGAGAATATTATGCATAAAAAATACTGGTTTTCCAAGTGTAGATGATAAAGAAAGTTTAAGGTTTTCGAACCTCTGATGACCACAGCTGTTGTACAGTGCAGAGACAGCTCTTGTGAGGCAGTGGTGTTAATTCTGCAGTTTGACGAGGTTTTGAGGGGAAAGAAAGCCCGGACAGCTCTCTTCAGAGGCATTCTCTAGCTAATTATGTTTTGGCACAAAATGAAAGAATGTGATCTTCCTTCTTAAGTGCTTCCTTTCAACCTAAACATTGTGCAACTGGAGCAGCGTTTTAAGGCCAGATTAAAAAAAGAATGAGGAAAATTTACAGTTAAGTGCTTTTCCTCTTGCTCTGATCAGCACTGTCAGCTTTGAATTAGCAGAGCAGATCGACTCTGAAATTTTAGCTTAGGAAAGGGAGCACCTACAGCTGGGATAGCATTTCCTCAGAGCGTGCAGTTTGTGGAAAAAGTAAGTAAGTAAGTCAGCAGAGGAGTTCAGATGTCTTTGGGATTCAGTCATGTCCCATTTAATTTTAATTGCCTTTGAACAAAAGGCATTTCCTCTTCTAGCTCAGCATTTACAGACTCTGGAAAAGGCTTTCGCTGACTCAAGACCTTGACAGTTCTTATTTTTCACCCTTTGTTCCTACCTTCTTGGGGCTAACTGGCTGCTCTTATGAGCCAAATAGCCAGGGTTTTTTTCCCCTGGCTTGTGAAAATGTGGGAATTGTGCTGCAATGATCTGCACATCTGCGCTGCAAGCATCTTGCATTGCAAGATGTGCATGGCAATGCACATCTGTGCTGCAAGATGTGCAGAGCAGTTTCTCAGCTGTGCGGTGAGCACAGAACTCGATCGCCGGGCTGTGGTCTCTGGCACTGAATGTCCTGCTTTAAAGAAAAAGGAAAACAAGCCATGAGGAATCTCAGCAAGGTAGAAGGTGGAATGGCAGCCTGGGAATGAAATCCCAGTGTTGAAGCACCGGGAATGTAAGAATCTTTGTTTTTACTTTGACCCAGTTAGAATGTACAACCCAGCAGCTCTGTCTCCTGGGCATGGCCTGGTGTCTAATTAATAAAAATGACTTTAGAGTTTTAATTTGATCCCTTCTCTAAGGAGACAGATTAACAATCCTGCTCAGAATTCCCAGTGTTTAAAATGGGAATTATCCTAAGGATAATGACCTAATTAGGATGCCACTTTTAGAACCTGATCTTCTGGGTATAAACTCAACCTGTGGCTGCTGGCTTTAGGTTGTGGGGTACCAGTGGGTTGGAAATGACTTTTCACATTCCGAGGACATAGTATTTGTATAGTCAGATATTTATAGTGCAAGAATTTACATGTGTGCACTCTACTAGTACCATACATTGTCTTTCTGTCAGATTCCTCAGTAACTGGCTGGAAGAATACTAAAAACAGTTCTGTGAAGCCATTACGAACATTTTCCTACTGAAGGTACTTGTTAAATGCCTGAGTCTCTTAAAACCAGCAGCCCTTGCTACCAGGAGAGAGGAACTGGCTGCTGATCGTTTCTCCTGTTGATTCTCCTATCAAGTGTGGTGCATACTGGGAGCAGGTGAAATTTAGCTCAATTAAGTATATTTATTTGAGGAATTCTCAGTGGCACTTGATGCTAGCATCAGAGCTATCCCATCTTGATGCTTTTTGAATGAAATTGTCAGTAATATCACTCTGATACTGCTTTCACCAGCTCTCCCAGGAAGAAGGGAGTAGGGCATAACTATTTTTGTGGAAGATATCTTTTTAACTCTCACATATTCAGACAGGCTTAGACTTAGGCCTTGGATCCATTCAGAGCAGCAGTGTGGCTCACAGCTTGACCTGGCCCTTCCCTTACAGCCTGAAAATCGGACACTGAATATCCTGATTGCTGCCAGATTACAGAGGTCTCACTGAAAAGATAAACTCATTTGAATGGATTTGTTTTCCACTGGTGTGAAATTACTTGAAGACTTGTTGCCTTAGCTGAGGGTTGCGCCATTGAACTTCTCCAGGATTACAAACAATGTGGCTTTGCTGGGTTTATGGCTTCTCCCAGCTGCACTAAAGTGCAAGATTTAGGGTCAAATTTGTGCAGATCTGTGTTGGGTTTTTTTAATGAGTAGGTTCTCTCATTTTTTCTGATCTCTGTTACTCAGAGGAAAGGCAACAGCAAGTTGCTAGGTAGGGGGATTTGTAGAGGCAGTAACTCTTCCTGCCTTTACCAGTGCTGACATGGATTAATTTATCAGCAGCATGTGATCTGGATTTTTTCCTTATTTCTATTTCCTGCAAAAAACAGTATGCAAATTGTGCTTATAACCAAGCTAGGCACTTCATTTTCAAAAGCATGATGGAAGTCCTGGCACAGAAGCAAGTTCTGTGTCAGGTGTACAACAGAGCTATGTGGCATTCCTTACAGGAGAATTCAGAAGGGTCTGTGCCTCTCCCGGGGCTGTTGAGCAGGCCTGAAACCCACAGGAAACTCCCCAGATAAATGTCAGTGAATATTTCAGGCTTTTCTCTCTAAGTTTTAGGAAAATCATTTTTATAATAACAATTGGTAGGAAGAAATTCTTCCCTGTGAGGGTGGAGAGCCCCTGGCACAAAGAAGCTGCAGCTGCCCCATCCCTGGTGGAAGTGTCCGAGGCCAGGTTGAATGGAACTTGGAGCAACCTGGGATAGTGGAAGGTGGTGTCTCTCCCCATGGCAGGGGGTTTGGAACTGGATGGTCTTGAAGGTCCCGTCCAACCCAGACCATTTTGTGATTCCATGATAAAAGAGGAGCAGCGACACGTGCCTTACATTTCCCCACGATAGTAGCTGAAACAGGCATCCTAAATTGGGATTTTTGGAAGGGGAGGCGTGAGGCAGGGGGGGTCCTTCAATCTTTGGGCTCATTCCATGCAGTTGTTCTTATTTTGGTTTGGTTTCTGGGCGTGTCTCTTGGCAGAATTCCGAAAAAGCAGGGCCAGGCCGTATGGTTTCGTGATTCCGATCAGCACCGATGCAGACGGGAGCTACGTGTCCAACATCCTGTCGGCGAGTCACCAGCGGCGATGGGCACGCGAGGTGTCCCAGAGCCCCCGAGAGCTGTACTTCAACATCAGCGCCTTCGGGAGGGAGTTCCATCTCCGCCTGAGGCCCAACACGCGGCTGGTGGCTCCCGAGGCCGTGGTGGAGTGGTATGAAGACTCTGAGGAGGCTGGGAACGATGGCGGTAACGCGACTCACACTGGAAGCGCTACAGAGCGGTTATGGAGGAGAGAGCCCCTGTGGACCAACTGTGCCTACGTGGGGGACATCACAGACATCCCCGGAGCTGCCGTGGCCATCAGCAACTGTGATGGGCTGGTAAGGCTGGTTTCCTGGCATTTGTGTCTCCTGTCACACTCTGGGTACAGCTCTTGTTGCTTTTAACCATGCATTCCTAATGATGTCATTCGTGGAACTTTATTTCTTAAATCCCTTAGGAAATGCCTTACTGTTTTACTTTGGGATAATTTCTCTGAGGGTGATAGGCAAAGTTCTTAATATCTCAGGTGTGTGAGAGAGAGAACTCAAACCTACGTGTTGTTGGGTTTCCTTTTTTCCTTGCATGAGGTGTTACAAACAGGAAAATTAATAATGAAGACATTTTCAGACTTAAAGTTGACCTTTTGTTAACTGAATTTAGAATTTGGTGTCCAAATCATCCCTCTTTGCTGCTCAGGTACCAAAATGATGGTATAATATACCATCATTAATATATCAATATATATAATAATGCCCTGTTATCCAAGAATAGCAGCATTAAGTTTTAGAGGGTTCCTTTATAAAGTGAGCGTGCTTTTTGTTCTCTTAGATGCAGTTTTGTTTCAATAGGAGGTGTCACATGAGAATTGAGTAATGGGTAACGGGTTTGTTGTCAATCTGTCTGTGAACACGCAGGTTTCCCTGTGGCTGAGCAGATGCCCAAATCCCAGAATGAAAGGCTGGGCATGTTTGGAGCCCACATACCATTGCTTGATTCGCTCAGGCAGCAGTGAAAGCCAACAGTATCCACCTTGTCCTCCGTAAGGCACGGGAGCACTGGTGGAACACGCCTGTGACGTCCAGGGAGATGGATGTTGTGGTTACCCTCCTGCTGTTTGGGACAGGAACCATATGGAAAAATCTGCAACAAGCATCCTTTCTTGGAAGGGGGTTTCCCACTTCCCATAGCTGCCACGTGGTCATGATTTGATTCCATTTTGAGATAAGTCCTGGCTAGGGAAGCTCCCACCTCAGCAGCGGCAGCAGTCAATGTGGAGTAACTGCAGAGATGGCTCAGAACCCCCATTCAGACCAAAACTCCTTGAATTCCCTTGCTTAGAGAAAGGAAATCCTGGTAGTGGTTGCATCAGAAGTGATAACTAATGTCAGTTTGGTGTGTTTTGGGGGGTTTTGGTGGTTTTTGAGGAGAATCTGTTGCCAGTGCACAGTGTTTACAAAGGGCAAGCAGACCCCTGCCTGGCTAGATGGAGCTTCCAATAGAATTGTTCTGATGAATGAGTCCCTGGCAGCTGGATTTTGGCAGTAAGCCTGAATGAAGTTGTTGTGTTGAGACAGTATGTGAAGACAAGAAATTGGATTAAATGGAATGAGATTAAGGAGTGTAGCTCTGTCACAGATTACCATGTGGCTGGCAAGCTGCTTGTGGTGTGTTTTCAGGTAAACGAAGCCAGAGGGGGACTTCTGAAGAGGGAGTGGCTTCATGGTGACAGGGGACAGGATGGAATGGGATATTGGGAAGAAATTCTACACTGAAGATGGTGAGGTGCTGGCGCAGGTTGCCCAGAGAAGCTGTGGCTGCCCCATCCCTGGAAATGTTCAAGGCCAGGTTAGATGGGGCTTGGAACAACCTGATCTAGTGGAATGTGAAATCTCTTTTCCCATAACATCCCATGTGCTTTCCATGGTTTTGGTGACTAGAGCAGGAGAACATGGGCTTTTTCTTTGAAGAGTAGTGGGTAGATGTTCCTGGGTCACTCTTGTCTCTCTGTTAATTTCAGCCTTTGCTGTTTCAACACCTCTTGGAGCTCTAATCATCTGAGCGTGAAAGAAATAAATATTCCTGAAGATTTGTTTTATGTTTTTTTCCTCACAGCATCTCCCAGGGTAGCAAAAGGAACTTGCAATTACTGTCTCTGGCCTCTCTGTTGCTGTACTATGTGTCTCTCTACCCAGCTAGAATATTTGATCCTCAGCGTATCCTAAAGACGTGAGGAGTGGGATAATATGGCTTAACAGAAACTGGAACAAGAGTGAGAAATTCTAGGGGCATGTGTGTGCTGGAAAGATTTATTTTTGACTTCAAAGAAATTTAGACACTCTCCAGAGCAGCCAGCTAGGTTCTGAAATCTTGGAGAGAAAGTGAAGGGAATCACCGGGGTAGCAGTTTGCACAATGTATAACTTATAGAAGAGGTTGGGTATCACAAGTAAGAAAAAAAGAGCATTTAATGCTAAATTTTAATTGTTTGATAGTAAATATGTAGAATAATTGGCATTTACACTAGTAAAGTAAGATTTTGCCCACAGTCTCTTCCTGAATCTAAACTTACATTTAAACCCCCAAATACTTGAATGCTTTTGTTTTGAAATAGTTTGCATATCTACTTTTGCAGTGGAAGTTGTCTGTCTGCCATCAGTTCTGCAAATTCCTATTTTCACATCTGCTTAATCTCCCTTGGGAATGACCCTGTTTATTTAAAAACCCCACATGCATGTGCCTGCACTTGTCATGGCAGAAGAACCCTTCATTAGTCACAGAGGAGCTACCTCTTGTCTTCCTCACTGTGTGTCAGAACACTGGTGCTTCCACAGGTTTCTGCTGCATATTTCTGCTGTTGTTTGGTCAAACTAGCAGTATTTATTGTCAGAATCCTTCAGGAGTGGAAGGTGCCAGCCTCAAGAAAACACGACAAATGGTTTAGATTGTAAATAGAGAGAAGGCAGCAAGCCTAACATTTAGAAACAGTGGCTTGAAACACTTTCTACCTGTTTTTGTATAGAAAATCATCTCAGTTTCTCAGTTAGCTTCCTGCCTTCGTAACAAATTCTGAGCAGGTGTTGGTGTATGATGCCTTTAGCTTGTACTCTGGACTGTGGACTGTGTTCCTGTAGATGTGTGTCTCTGTATTGGAGCTGGGATCTGGTTTATGCTCACATCCGTGCAACCCCAAGGGGCAGTGCTGCTTTCTGTGTCTCCCAGAGCATTACCCTTGCTTGTTTCAAATGAAAGGGCTGGGCCCAGGACAATGAACCTTTAATCTTTGACTTCAGATTCCAAGTAAAATGTGACTTCTTTTTTGTTTGTTGGAAGGGATTTGGAGTATTTTTGTTTATTGAAATTCCATGGCCTGCAAGCCCAGGGTAGCATACAGTTGTTGGAAGCACAGCTGTTTGCAAGTGGAAGATGCTCAGGAATCTGCCTGCCTTGTAGTGTTCAGCTGCCAAACCAGGGAAATCCTGGAAGACAGACCAACCATCAAGAATAAAAAAAATACCCAAGCATGCTTAGATCTGTCATTTGTGCCAGATTATTCCTCACTTGCTCAGTGCCATCCCTTTTTCCAAGGATATGGAGACATGGAGAAATATGTCTGTGCATGTTCACAGCTACTTTCCTTTGGCAAATCTTTTGGAAATACAGGCTGGAGTATCTCAGACTGGAGATAATTACACAGGCTTTAAACTTGGTTCAGGACAAGCTTTAAAAATCTGTAGGAGTTGGGGCGTCTGGGATCCAAGGAGTTTCAGGGTCTTTTGATTTGTTTCAAATCCTTTTTTATTACCATTGTTTCATCAGAACTGAACTATTAAGGCTTTTTTCTTGTTCCTGTGTTGGTTCTAACATACTATTTCAGCATGATTTCCCCCAAGCTGGCAAGACACAGTTCCTAGATGGAGAAACATCTTTCTAGGATCTGATGGTGTTTTATCCCAATATATTGGAATAGCATTTTGGAGACAAACACTTGAATTGCTGCAGAGCATCTGGTTGTAGAAACTCAGAAACATTGGAAACTCTTGCTGAGTTTGGGACTGGGACTGGGACTGGAACTGTCCCCTTGGGCCTGGAGGTTTCTTCTCATCCAAACTGGGGGCTGTGGTTGAGGGGATGTCTGGTCATCCAGGACTTTCTGGGAGGGCAAAGCACAAGGAAGGTAGAACAAACCCTGGGGAGATTGAAGGCAGGACAAACCCCAGGGAGATGGAAAGCAGGACAAACCCTGGGGAGATGGAAGGCAGGACAAACCCTGGGAGATGGAAGGCAGGACAAACCCTGGGGAGATGGAAGTGGCTCTGGCCACGTGCCACTCTGGGCAGATGGCAACAGTGTCTTAGGCTGATTTAGGGCTCCAATATTCCTGCTCCCCTGCCCTACTGCGCTCTTCCCACAGTAATTCCCTCCTTGCCATGAACTCCTGTGACCTGCTGTGCCTGCTCTTAGCACTGGTGTTTCACTGTGCTTGGCAGCATGATGAACTGGGCATGATGGGTTGCAGCTGGACTCCATCCCCGTCACCTCTCAGCCTTGCAGCACTTCCCACAGCCATAGGAATCCATAGTAAAGAGGATTTCTCAAAGTTCAGGAACTCTAGAAACTTGGGGATAATGCATTCCCTTATTTGAGACTCGGGGCTTCCTGAGTAAAACCCAGAGGGAGGAGTGTTGATTGAGAAGGGAGACGATGGGGACGGAAGTCAAGTGTCAGTGTAGTGTAAAATGATAAACTCTAGAAATTCTTCTATAGGTCTGGTTTGCTTCTCCATGAAATTTATCACTCAAAGCAAATTAGTACTTCACCCTTACTTCATGGAGCATAGGCCAAGTTTGTGCAGATGGTTGCTCAAGCTCCATTTATTTGTTCTTGTTTGTTTTTATAAATTCTTCTAACAGAGCCAGATTTGGTCTAATGATAGGTTTGCCTCATTTCCAAGCCCTTGTGTCTCCTCTTCTTTCTCCTGCCTATCTTCAAACACAGACTTTGGGCCTTAAAAATTATGCTTTGGCCCCTTAAGATGAGCCTTTATACCTCACAAGGGATGTTTGGAACTTGTGAGTGTTTGAACCCTAAAAATGAGGGTTTTAATCCTAGAGTCAAAGTGTTGAACTCCAGAAATGAGGCTTCCTGACCCAAAAATGAGGTTCTTAGGTCTAAAAGTGTGATTTAGACCCTATGTAAGAGGGATTGGACACTCAAGATGTATCTTGGATGCTAAAAATGGAGCTATGGACGTGGGAAATAAGGCTTTGGGCACTATAAATGCAACTTTGAGCTATATCTGTTCAAAAAGGTGTGGAGGTAGTTTAGCTCCAATTAAACTTGTAGTAGTTTAGCTGAAATTAAACTTGTGCTATTTGTCTCTGTCCTCTGTTGAGGAGCAGGTGGCAGCAGGTTATCAGATAACTGAAAGCAAGGATGAAAGGAAAATCAATCCCATGTGTTCTGAGCATTCTGCCAAATTCCTCACCCTCTGAGCTAAGGAGAGATTCTGTGAGTTCAGGCTGGCATCTGAGTGACCTGTGATGTCACCTAAGGTGCCTTCTAGAAAAGGAGGACTTCCCTATGGGGCCTCTCTGGTACAATCAACAGGAACAGCCCAGAACACCTGAGCTGTGAACTTAACAACTACCCCAGGCTGGGCAAAATGTGTGTGTGGGACACAGCCATGAATGCTGTGGTGCTCAGGAGACTGGAGCTGCTATTGGCTTCTTTTTTCCTGTCTTTAGATTGGAGACAATATTTGAAGGTAAATTAAGAAACTTCACAGTCTAGTGTGGGTGAGGCCAGGTGAGCAGAGCACCCTCTAGGAAGGGGTTTAGGAACAGGCAGCTGGAGAGAATCTGCCTGGAGACTTTTCATGAAAAGTCTCCACTTTCATTGCCACAACTTCAGACTTTTATTTATAGTTTATTTCTGATGTTGAAATACTGTTCTGTACAGCAAAGCAGAGGTTTACATGTAATCCCTCCCTTTTAAGCAATGTATTGAGGGGCTGAAACTGCTGTTACAGATCAGTGTGTGGTTAAAAATGGTCTGGAACAAAGGGCTGGTGGTTGGGTGCTGCTCTGGATATGTCTTTTGTAGCTATTATTTAATCATACCTTGTAGTCCTGGTGATGCATTTTTCACAAAACACTGCTTTTAGGGCACTTGGGCAAAGAATTTCCTTTCTGGATGTCCCCCTCTTTGTTTCCAAAACAGCAGACGCTTCTTAAATTTTTTTATTCCTGGAGGCTCATAGATGACAGTTTATAAAATAGCATAAGCTCATTAAAATGACTAAGTGCAGCCCTTTTTTATAGTTTCAGTAAGAAATCCCAGATTGTATAATCTGTCTGGACTCTCAATAATACACACAGAGTG
This sequence comes from Peucedramus taeniatus, assembly GCA_013400575.1. Taxonomy (NCBI): domain Eukaryota; kingdom Metazoa; phylum Chordata; class Aves; order Passeriformes; family Fringillidae; genus Peucedramus; species Peucedramus taeniatus. The sequence goes on along the minus strand of WBNO01007536.1, from coordinate 37,608 downwards.
CATGAACTGGGTTCTCATTCCTCATTCATGTCCTGCCTCCACATGTCACCTGTGGGAAAGTGTGTGTCCCAGGAAAAGAAAGTAAACAGATACTGAAATAGTCAGTGTTATCAAAATTCAATCCTTGTAGCCTCTCTCCAAGTTCTCACTGATGGTGGAGTGAATTTGGTGATGGTGGTGCTGAGTTTGTAACTGCATTCGGTAGGGTGGAGGTACAGAAGCCATATTCAGCAATGGCTTTTTTGGTGTTCCATATTTATTCAGTGTTGTACCTACTTGGATCTGGAATTTAGCCTGCAAGGCACATGGTCTGCTGTTTGCAAAGGGGCAGTAAGCAGGACTGGAAAGAAACACTCCATTGAGGAAAAGAGTTGGTCTGCTCTTTCCTGTTCTTAGTTTTCTTGCAGTGTCACACTGCAACTCTAAACATGTTGCTCCCATCAAGGCTTTGAAAGAGTCATGGAAAGAAGAGTCAGTTGGTTCCATCTGTTTCAGCAGGAGCTTCTTGAAATGATGGATAAAGTGCAGCACTATTGTTCCCATTAAAACAATCTTTGCTTTCGCTTCTATTTTAAATAGATACTTAGTTTTCATTCAGTGCTTCTGCTACTTGGCTGAGAACTTCAGTAAATTACAACCATGCAACACTAAATCAGCTTCCCTACCTCATAAAAATCTTTGTCATTTGACTTCCTTGGTTTATATGTGACCAAAGGTATAAAACTACTTCTTCTTTTCCTTTGAGAGATTTTACCATAGTTTGGGGTTTTTTTTTTTCCTTTTGGGTAAGGATGTAGAACCAATTTAAAACTATGAGTTTGATGGAAATATTACGAGCTTTGCTGCTTCCTAGCTTTTGATCCACAGAGTATTTCCATTCAGAGGAAGCTGCATTGGTTTTCTGTGCTCCTCTGACTTCTCTCACGCATAGTTTGGACTGTTTTCTGTTGCCTTGGAAGAGTGATGATGCTGTGGCATCATTCTTGACTGTTGTGTACAGGCACCAGATAAATCAGTATTTCTTTTGTGTGCCACAGTAGAAATGGGGCTGCTGACATCCAGATCATGAGATCTTCATATTTTGACATTATTCATTCACTTTATACTTTTGGAGTATTCAGCACTTGAAGGTCTCATTTCCCCTTCTCTGAGGGCTATCAGATGTCCTCACTTTTTGTTCTCCTTTCCACATTTTAGAGGAATCAATGACTGGTGTCATCCCATGGCTTCTGGATCTGGGAAAACACCACATTTACTGCAGAACTGGCAACCTTTGCTGCCTCCTGTACCATTTCTCCACGAAACAGTTCCCAGCAAAGATCTGCTGTAGCTGACACAAAGACAAAACTTGTGCTCAGTAAATGCTTCTACAGAGATTCCCTGGGACTGGGGAGGTGCCTGACTGCTCTTAGCATGTTCTGTGCATACTTTTCACTCTTGAATAACTGATATTTTAAACCCACAGTTCCTTCTTTAAGGACAAAGCCTTTGGCCTGCCAGCTCTATGCAGCAGTTTTCTGTTAAAATGAATCCCAGTAGGTTTTCCAAGAACAAAAAGTAGAGACATATTTTTCCACATAAAATCAAAGTTTGTTTTTTCTCTGTGCTTTTGTATAACTCTTAAGGGTTTCCATTGAGTTTTCTTAGATTTTCTGAAAGAGGGGAGAAAGAAAACCTAGCATTTGGATTGAAACCAAGCATGAGAAATTTCAGCATAAAGGAATTTTCTTATGGATGTTTTTAGAGGAGACTACAAAACTTAATTCCAGTCCAGTGCAGTGACCCAGTAAATGCTGACATTTTCTTTTTTTCTGTGCATATTCAAGAGGATCTTGATTGATTTGATGGCTCTTCCAAATGCCTTTTGCTCCTTAAAGTGGTATCAATTAGTATGTTGAGAGATTTCAATTCCTCTGGGCAGATGATTTCCAGTATTTCAGTAGGAGCTTGTCTAAGAGCCTTCTAAGTATTGCTCATGGTTTGGAAGAGGATATTAAACATTCTTATGTTTTCATCTTGTTTCTGAATCTTCTGAACAAATAAGACTTCCCTTGGTAGCTGCAGAAGATTTTTGTTTTGATTTAAAAATCTGGTATTAATGATTGGTCACAAACTGGTGCTGGGTTAATAATTCATTTGTCTGCGAGACTCAAGTGATGTGTTTTGTGTGAACCTTTCATATGACTCAAAAATGGGTTTAATGTTGCTAAATAAATGCAATCTCACTTTTGGCACACACTTAGTAAGAAAAATGTAAACTCTCTGTGCTGCCTGTGTTCAACACCCTTCAAGGATGGAGCCTAAAACGATACAGGAGCTCTTGCTTTAATTCTGAGAGGCACGGCCAGGATAAAACATGGCCTAGAACATGGATTTTATATCACATCAATCTTCCAGAAATGGAAAATGAGCTGTGGAATTTCTGCTTGCTCCTCTGGGAATCCCTCCAAGGGTGCTGGAGCTGGAGGGTTAGCAAATGGGGATGTTTTACCCCAAAATTGTGGTGTTTTCCCAAAGCCAGACACCTCCATGGAGACTGGAGGCCCATCCATGGAGGAGGAGGAATTCCATCTGCAAACCTCCTCTGTAGGCACCCGGCAACTGGATCAGCAACATCTGTTTCTCCAAAATGCATGCAGTGCTGCAATATTACTTTTTTCCAGCATTCCTCTAATGTGTAGTATTTTTTCATATGCCAAGTATGTTGGGGCCATAAATACTTTAACATGCAGAAGATGTGAAAGGAGGGAGGTATGTCCATTTAGATGCCTTTCCCCTTCCCTGCCACAGGGACCTGTCGGAGTGTGTGAGCACAGTGGGACTTGGCAGAGGGCAGGTTAGATGGGATATTGGGAAGGAATCCTTCCCTGTGAGGATGGTGAGGCACTGGCATAAACTGAAGAGTGGAATCATGGGCAAACTCAACAACTTGAGAAGCTTCTAGAGGATTTTTCAAGAGAAACCTGGAGAATCAGTTGATTCTTGCCAAAATGTGGAACCCATGTGGCATGGGGAATAATATCCACCCGAGGAACTGGAGGTGTAACCCTGGAGCTACACAAACTTAGAGTCAGTGTCCACCCACTGTGGCTCAGTTTTGGGGGAGGCTGGCAGAGGGAAGTGTGCTGCTGACAAAGCATACTTCTTTGCTTTTATTTTTCTTTCAATAAATCAACCAGTGTTCGGTGCAACTCCAAAAGCTTTTTGCCTCTGGATTGGAATGTGGAGCAGCAGGTAGGTGTGACGCAGGTTTTGCACAGTCACTGAACTGAACCCACCTTAAGCCAACAGAGAGGGTGAAAGGTAGCAGTGTTTTGGGGCTGAATTGGTGTTTTCAGGAGAGGCAGCACCTCTTTTATAAAAGCATGGCTCTATCGACTTCTTAAGAAGTTTAGACTGGAGGGCTGTCTCCAGAAGCTGCCCCCTCCCCGTTCCAGGTCCCAGGTGTTTGTCTTGGCAGGAGTCAGTGTCTGCTTGGCTGGGGCTGGGATATTAAATTGAGGGAACACAGAGCTCTTGATGCTGTTCAATAGGGCTTCTATTTAGGTAGGGGCAGGATAGAGCTGTCAGGCACCTGTGATTGTCCAACGGGGAAAAAAGAAGGGACGAGGAACGGGGGGGAAAGCCCTGGAAATGTTTTCCAGTTCCATCAATAGAATGGTGAGAAGAAAGTGTTTTCTGGGAGGTAGAGCCTTGTGTTGGTTTGACTGTTGAGTCCTTTGCTGCAGTCCAAGCACTGGTGGATGGAGAAATCAAGGATGATACTGGCTGAAATAGTGTGGGAACCTCCTGAACTGAACTTTCCACATGTGGAGAGCCTTGTACGAGATTTCGCTACAGGATGAATGATCCATGCGTGGCCAAAAGTGAGAATTAATCCAGGTATCCTGATTCTGATACTTGGGATAGCTCTCATTTTCCATATATATTCCAGATATGTATTTCTGCATTTAATTTTTAAGGTGTGTGGGTGGTTGATTCATTTCGTTTCCATAGAATAGAAATTTAGTTTCAATGGCCTTAAGCTGAAGGACAAAAGGTTTGGATTGGGTATTAGGAATAAATTTTTCCCTCTGAGGGTGGGGAGGCCCTGGCACAGGCTGCCCAGAAAAGCTGTGGCTGTCCCATCCCTGGAAGTGTTTGAGGCCAAGTTGGATGGGGCTTGGAGCAACCTGGTCTAGTGGAAGGTGTCCCTGCCCATGGCAGGGGATAGAACAAGTTGGTGTTTAAAATCCCTGCTAATCCAAACCAGTCCATGATTCTGTGTGGGAAACAAGGGGAGTACATTTTGGATGCTTGTAGGAAATGCAGATGGAAGCTGAAACCAGACCATGGCAGAGTCCCTCTTTATTGGACAGACCCAACCTCTGTTGGTCTTCATGAGAGTGAAGGATACTTAGCCTCTCTTGGTCAAATAAAGGCTTCTTCTGCCCTTGTTTTGAAGAATGGAAGGGGGAAGAGGAAACATTTGGGGAAATCTCCAGGCTTTGAAATTCTTGAGGTACAGATCCTGTCTGTTTCCCTATGTTGGTGCAGCTGTTGGACTTGATCTTGTTCTTTGAAGCAAGCAGGCTCATCCACCTGAGCATAGTCTCTCCCATAAAACAGGACACAGGTTCCCTTTTCCCACTGAATCCTTCAGTGTCCTTGGATTGGAAAGTAACTGCCTGGCTCTTTCACACAGGCCTGCTTCACTCTGCTGAGAGCTGTGATCTCAAACTTCCCTTCTCAGTAGAGTCCAACAGCACAGTCCATATTTGCACCTATGTGTGGCTGAAGGGGTCACAAGTTGGAACCACCTTCTGGAAGGGAAGGGGATTTTGGCATCCTTAGATCCCTGTGTTCATTCCTGATATTTTCCTTGCTTGTTTCTTCCTAAGGATGACCATTTCATGTAGCCTCCTGCTGCTGAGCAAGCTCCAACCTGCTTATTAAGCTGCTTCCACTTATTGACAGCCTGCTGTGTTTGGAGATGAATGTAGAGCCTTGAACATGATGTTAAGATTTAATTTTTTACGCTTCTATCTCCCCTATTTCAGCTCTTCCTAGTGCAGACCCAGCACGTGGAGTTTCCACATTTCTGTGTATGACAGAGGGATGTGCAGACCCTGAGACAGATAGAGGATGTCTGTAATACAAATGAAGATTCTCATGTGGAGAAATGCAGGGAAACTCTGTGCATCTTGAATTCCCACATTGTGCTGCTGGTTTGCTTAAAGCAGCTTTACAGATCTGTTCTCTCACTGTTCAGAGCTGGTTTAGGAGAAATAGCTGCTAATTAAGGCCTCAGCTCCCCAGGGTGTCCCATCAGTGTTTGAAAAACTCTTTATTTGTAGTACAAAGGCATTAAGGACAATTTGAAATCATAACTTAGAGCATTATCTTCTTTCTGAGAGATTCTGTGTCTTACAAAGTGTTCCCAATACAGATACCAGCAGAGTTTGGCATGGAGGCTGGGAGCAGAAGGTGAGAGCATCCTCTGACCTCATGGTGTTGACCATGGGATGGTAGGATGGGTTTAACAACCCAAAGCCTTTCCTAATCTCCGGTGATCAGTTTTAGAAGCACTTGATAATGGCCATCAGTGTGACTACTGAGCAAACTTTCTGACGTTTTGAGGGTGGCCTTTCCAAAGCTCACCTGGGAATTAACTGCCTCACCCATACTGCAAACCGCTAGAAAAGGGGGCATTTGACTTCCTAAAATACTTTTGGAAATCCCACCCATAATGTTTAATACTGAAGGTAAATGTGGCCATTAATGGACACTTCACAGCTCTCCGTTGTGCTCTCTGAATGAAGGGCTCTTTCCTCTTTCCCTACAAACACCCCATGCATATTTATAGGGAATCATGTTCCCCCTTAAATACTGTTGATTTTGGCTCAGGAAGTGATTCCTTAGTTTAACCTGCCCTTGTAGGTTATTTTCTCAAGGCTTTATATTGTTTCTTATTCCCTTATGCTTGTCTGCATCTTTTGCATTAAAAAAAAAAAATATTTTCCAGATCGGGCTTCATCCATGGATTGTCCAGTAAAGGATGTAAGGTTTGGTGTCCTCTGGGAAGCCCTCCTAGGTGGGCTGTTTGGGCCAGACTGAGTTTGGCCTTGCTCCCACATACCTTTTATTATGAACTCCAGCAGCACTTGTATCTCTCTAACTCCGTAGAATTCCCTCTGTTCACTCTGCACCATTTCTTCTGGATCAAGGGGAACAGGAAGAGCTACAGGGATGAAAGGAATTAATGCTCAGAAGTCATTTAGACAGCTACAGATACTGGGTAGCAAGGTAGATGCAGACGGGGTGCTGATGGGTCCTTGGGCAGGTTTCTTATGGATTCTCCCCTGGGAGAAGCAAGTCTGTGGGAAAGCCAAGGAGTTAATCCACTTCCCTGAGCCTCAGGGCTGAGGTGGTGCTGGGAACAGGCAGATTTATTCCAGCTACTGTGCCCCAAAGGCTGCTCTTGGATTTTGGTGGTCCTGTTGTCTTCCCTCTTTCACAGAATCCTGAGGACAGCTCTGAGAACTCCGCAGTAGCACAGATTCCAACCTGCCTCCTTCAGTGGATGGAAATTTTGAATGTCATTAATTTAGAAGAAAAAATGTAGTAAAATTAATAGCATTCCAAGATTGGAGACTGCTTTCCTGGATTGCTCCATCAATGTGCTTTTGTGGGAAAAAAAAAAAATTCCACTGCATACTTTTTTCTTGAAAATCCACCACAGCCTTTTCTCCAAGGGAGCCTTGGAAAAATACGTGCTCTGAGCACCTCCCTGGACATCTCTGGCTGGAGGAAAGGAAGCACTGGTTGGCACTACAGTTTACAGGGAGGATTCACTTGGAAATGCATAGCCTGCTTCTGCCCCTTTGTCTCCATTCATTTGGAAATCTTCAAGCTCTTTTTGTTGGTGAATTTTGTTTTTTGGAGGGTGGGGAAAGAAATGTAGGGGTTACAGTAGTATTGCAAGCATTTTATGCTCCATCCCTCTTGATATTTGTTTTTAGAGCCTCAGGCTGGGTCTTTAGTTTCTAAAATGACTTATTGACATGTTTTCTCTCTTCCTTCCTAGGCTGGAATGATAAGAACTGACGAGGATGAATACTTCATTGAGCCTTTGGAGAGAGGAAAGCAGATGGAGGAGGAGAAGGGAAGAATCCACATGGTGTACAGGCGGTCGGTGGTAGCGCAGCATCCCACCGACGTGCTCCCCGACATCCACACAGGAGGTACAGTACCCCGTGGGGGCTGCTTGCACATCTATTCCAGGTGACTCCAGCCTGTGAAAGCTCTTGAAGGAGGCTGTACAACTCCTGTTTAAAGTTTGAGTCCTGTTTCTTTCTGAGTAACAGCGAAATTGTGCCAATTTTATTGTTTTCCTCCTTCTGCTGGTTGCTGTGAAAGTGATCTGAAGGCAGTTGTGTTGATCGGATATATTTTGTCACATCCAAGAATTCCCCTCTGCCTTGAAGATAATGTGGTTGGTCCATCTGAGAATAATTACCATGGCTGAGAATAATTATCACTGTGTAGTTTAATCCATTTGCTTGTGTGTCTTTTTAATATTACACAAGTCCTCATAAGCCAAGGCATTGCATATTGAAGGTTGAGGGTTTGAGGCTCTGGGCTCAGGATGGAAGAGCAGCTCTGCACCCATCGGTGCTCTGCCTTTATTTCAGTATCTTTCAGTTTCTCACATTCTCACTGTGTTTATGTTGTGTTCACATATTGGAACTGGAAAGGGTTTGGGAAATAAAAGAAGTAGTACTTACAATGCACAGAACTAGAGGTGCTTGGCTTTTGGTACCCCAACAAGGCCATTCCAATTTAGCTCGTGCATCTGGGGGGGGGATTTAACCTGGAGAAGAGGAAGTTCAGGGAGACCTTGCCTGAAAGGAGGTCAAAACTCCTGGAATGGAGGTTGTAGCCAGGTGGGATTCAGTCTCTTCTCCAAGGTAAAAAGTGACAGGTCAAGAGGACGTGGCCTCAAAGTTGCAGCAGGGCAGGTTTAGATTGAATATTAGGAAAGATTTCTTCATGGAAAGGCTTGTCAAGCACTGACACAGGCTGCTCAAGGCTGTGGAGGAGTCATCATCCCTGGAAGGATTGAAAAGTCATGTAGATGTAGCACCTGGGGACATGGGTTAGTGGTAGCCTTGGCAGTGCTGGGGGAACAGCTGAACTCCATCTTGGAGGGCTTTTTCAGCCTGAAGATTCCTGAAGGTTAAAGCAAGGTGCCTGAGCCTGTGGAGCCTGAGGAAATGTTTGCAGTTGTTGAGTTGTCTGGTTGGTATGAGCTGCATATCAATGCCATGGAAATGTTCCTCTTTATTCCCTGTCCTTGCTCCCCCGCCACCGTGCTTGGGGTCGAGGCAGCCATGCAGAGTATGGCCTGCTCACACTTTGGGAGTTCAGCCAGCACACACAAGAGTCCAAATTTTCAGTAATAGATGACAGATGACTCAACAAAACAGCCATTAAGATAAAGTACCTAAAATTGTTGTTGTCAATGAAGTCATCCCAGAACTGGAAGCAGTGTGACAGCCTCTCTCAGCAGTGACACAAGACACACTGTGTCATGTTTTCCCTACAAGAAGTCACTTTTCTAAGAGGGAGGCTTCCAGCTCTAGCTATGGGGAAGGAGCTTGCAGTCTGACAGGACATCTGGTATTCCTGCAGGATTTCACAGCGCTTGGGGATCGGTTGGACATTGCTCAAACAGTTGGACAGAATGAGTGTAGGAGCTGTAAGTTGAAAAGCTGCCATGCTGAGAGCAAGGTTTGAGCAGTGATCACAGTGCTGAGGAGCATGGATTTGTTCCTATCCCATGCTCTCATGGAAGCACTCCTACCCACTTCTCTTTCCCTGTTTCCTTTAGGGCTGTCTCCTTGATGAAGCTTTCCTGAGCTGTCTTAGGTGGGAACCAGAAATGTGGGGTTCTGGGTGAGATACTGGGATGCCTCAAGCTGCTGGATAGTGTGGGTTCAGCCTTCCCACCCTGGAGCAGTGCCCTGTTCTGATTTCTCCCTATGGTATCCAAGGCTCTGGACAGCCTCTTTGGGGAATGACAGTGGCAATTTGCATGGATTGTTTTCATAATTTACTTTGTGTAGACACTGGTTATTTTAGAAGCCTTGACATGAGACACTCAAGAAATCAGATTGGAAATCCTGCTCCATTCCTGTGGGGAATTTTAATTTGTGTGTGTGCACAACCAGTTTAGGCCCCTTGAAGGATTTCTTCATTAGTTATTGCCTTTTTATACCTCTGTCTCTTCAGTAATTTTGGTATAAGTAGGATCTCTTGCATATAAATGGACCTAAATATTTGGGGTTTGTTTTGATACCAGGGAATTGTAGATTGTTTTATATCTTTTATGCTTAGAAAACGCCTCTGCTCTAACTCAGCGATATCAGGAAAATGTGGCTAATTTTCCATATTTTGACAGGCTGTTGGCAGGATTGACTCTTTGTATGTTATGGGTAATCTGTCTGCTGATTCAGAGGATCTTGTTTGACTGTATTCCTTGGAATCTGATCTTTCTTCTGCTAGGTGAGGCAGTGCAGGGAAGCAGTAGGTCTTGACCACCTAATGTTAAAATAATGTTATTGACCCAAAATCCTCCTTGGTCCTTGTGGTGTCCATCAGACAAGGTGTTTGCTGGTTCCAAGTGCTGGGCTCAGGTTAGTTTCCCTGGACAAAGGAAGCTCTTCCTCTTCTGTGGGGTGGAAAGCAAGGCCTCCCGTGGGAAATCCCACCTATTGAAAAAACAAATGTTGTGGGATGTGACACTGGACATTTGTTTTTAAGCATCTGGGATGAGCATCTGGTCTGGGAATCATATCACAAAGCAGGACAGTGTCTAGAGGTCTCCATGGGTGTAAATAGACATGACAGTCTCCTGACAGCTTTTCCATGTCAGATTGTCCTGGGATGACATTTGTAAGCTCGACTTCCCCAGTCATTTAAGTCTTGATCCTAAAGACACTGAACATCTGCACTTCTCATTTGGGCTGAGTACTGCAGGTAGGCCGCATTCATGTTGTGTTACTCCCTAGTGTCTCTTAACTCAAAAAATACTTATCCTTAAGGGCAGAAAGAAACAAAGGCCAAGTCTCCCTGTTGGGAAGGGTCTGAGGGACAGAGAGCGAATGAGCTGTGCAGACAGAGCTGAAAGAAACAGAACAGTGTATGAGGCTGTCATGTTAAAACATGATTTAAATAAATCCTTACAGTTTTCTCACCAAAACAGCGTTTTACTCAGGAATGGAAGGAAATGCTCTCAGGACAAGCCTGAGTTTGGGAGGTTTTGGAAGTGTAACAGTGATATTACTCTGGGTAGGATGAAAAGAAGCTGCTCCTCATTAATAAGCTGAGAAGCATCACTGAAATGTGTGATCATTAACATTATTCCTTGAAGGCGCTCAAGACGCAACAGAAAGAGGCAAAGAGCCTGTAGAATTAACAATCAAATTTGCACCTTGGAGTTCTACTGAATTTGGCTGAGGAGTGTGGTAAAATAAAACCCAAGCTGTGTTTCAGAAACATAAAAACCTGATCCAAGTCTGATGGAGTCAGTGGGAACACTCCAACTGACAGCAGTGGGATGATGAGGCAGGGTTTGGATCATATGGTGCTCGAGCTGATAGCTGAGTATTCAGTTTATCTTTCCTCCTGTTTGTTCATTTATTGTTTTTTCTGTGCACTTTTGTAAGATAGAATGATGACAGCCAACCTTGAGCTTAGTGGTTACACAGCGTGGTAATGTACTTGGAGCTTTCCTATTTCATCCTCCTCCTCACACCATAGTATTTTTTAAATGTCAACCTATTCACCCAGCAAGCACTTGAGATGAAAGTATTTTTGTAATTACTTCCTAACAGTGGGAAACAAGGAGTAGGAGCCTTTATCTCCCAGCTTCCTTTCAGAATTTTCATTTTCCCCGAAGAACCAAAGGGCTTGTGTGTCTGATGGGGTTGCCATGGCGCTGGCGTCGCGTGTCTTTGTCCCAGGTGGGAAACATGTAGGAGGAAGAAATGATTTGGGAATTGCTCCTGGTTGCCTGGGAATGAGACCCTGGAAAAGAAGGTAGAAGAGTGGGAAGACTATTGCCTGCTTGGGAGACCTCCCTGTGCACTTCCCCAGACACATTAGTGGTTCTCAGGGATGTTGTCGTGCCGGAGGGTGTCTGAGCTCTTTCTCAGCAGAGTTTCTCATGACCTGTGTTCTGGTGGAGGATATTTTTGATGCTGCACACTCCACCACACAAGTTTGTGCATCAGAACAATGGGGAAGATGGAAATTATTTCTGTGCAGACTCATTACAGCATGCTGTGTAACGTCCTCTGTTCAGTATGGACATTCTTGTATAAACACAGAATCCCAGCATGGTCTGTGTTGGAAGGGACCTTAAGGATCATCTTGCTCCACCCCCTGCCATGGGCAGGGACACCTTCCACTATCCCAGCTTGCTTCAAGGCCCATCCACCCTGGCCTTGGACACTTCGAAAGATGGGACAGCTTCTTTGGGCAGCCTCTGCCAGGGCATCACAACCCTCAGAGGGAAGAATTTCTCCCTAATATCCAGCCAAAGGCCTCTCTCCAGCTCTCTGGTAGTCCCCAAGAAAGGGCCACCAATAACTTGTATTGATGGCAATAACCTGCATTGTCTAAGGACATCCTGTTCTTTCTCCAGCACTTCTGAAGCTTTTGCTTTTAATTTATCCTTCTTCTCTTACATTGAAACTGAAGTGGAGTCTCTGAAGTTCTTCACTGAATATAGTTTGCAGGGTTGGATTTTTTCTTTTATTTTTTTTTCAGGTAACAGTTTGCTTAAGGAAAAGGTAATCAAATGGAACGGGAAGAGCACAGTATGATTAAAAAGAAAAAGAGTGTTGGTGATGGATGTACAGGAAGCAAAGGGAAACACAGACTTTATAGTGAGGAAAAGCTTACCGGTTTTGGTTTTTTTTAAGAAAGAAAAGCTTGAGCAGGAGTGGATCAGAAGGTGCTGTGAAGTGACTGATGTGCTCTGTGTGTGTGTCAGGGAGGCTGTGCCTGATGATGAGAGTATAGGAACATCCATCTGCTTAAGTCGTTCTTCTATTCTTGGCAATAACAAAGGAAAATGATTTTTAAATAAAACCAAGAATAAAGGCTTCATTCCAACTGCAGGCACCCAGCGCCAGAGTAGTAAAACACACAGAAGGATCTGTATGAAGGGAAAATTGAAAAAATGGAGACAGGTCAGTACATTCAGCTTGCGGCCATTCCAAGGCTCATACTGGTTTCCAATAAAAACTCCCTGTGCCCCCAAATTCCATAGAAAGAAGAAGACTTTCAATAAACAGTGGTGCTAACAGAGAGGAGAGGGTTTAAAATATTGTGTAAGCAGCTGGTCCCATGTGGAGGTTTGGTTTATAGATGACATTCCCAAAGTAATCTGGGAGAGACATACCAAGGTGAGGATCACCCTTGGGTGACCCATGCAGGACTGAGGTCCCTGGCTTGGATGTGAAGTGGCTCATTTCTACCCCTGAGTTTGAGAGAGGTGTACATGAGATGGCTCAAAGTACTTTTTATGGACCAGGTCATACGTACCAGGATGGCACTCTCTGAGAATATGGGAATGAGAGTCAGAGGAGCTGCCTTATCAGGGGGAGTTTATGTGAATTAGAGGTCAGGAACCAGAGGAAATTAATCCTCCCACAGCTTGCGGGGGGTAAGGCTTGTTCATGTGTTTCACATTCGCATCCTACAAATTTAGGACTGAAATGAGAGCACCAAGACACTCTTTCAGTGGGAGCAGAGAGCCTTGTTTAATCAGTCTGTGTTCTACAGCAGGCTTTTGATGGGAAAATGAAATAAAACATAGAAGTTTGTGTCATAACATAAAAGGGTAATTTCCGTACCATAAGACTCTTGCTGGACTTTCTCCTGAATTTTTTGCAGTTTTAGAATTTTTCCCACTATGAGACACCTGGTTTTTAATGGATTTGATGCTCCACAAATTTATAGGAAGATTCTAGAAACAGCTTAAGAATCCAAACTGAGGGCAATTTAATTCATTTATACCTTTGAAAATACCTGGATGAGATGCTGGCATCCATGGTTTGTGACAGAGAAGGAAAATGCATCTGGTGTGTTTTGAATGAACACTTTGGGTGCCATGCTCCTGCTTTTGGTGGGATCTACCAGGGGTTACTGTGCAGTAATTCCTCCTGTGCCGCATGTATTACACCAAGATGTCCCAGAGCTCGATACACCCTTCCCTTTATCCCTTCCAAACATGGTGTAGATGATAAATAAACTTACCCAATTTGTCGTGTGTGGGATGACACAGAGTTGGGCAGCTGGAGCTGACAGGAACGCGGATGGAAATTACTAACGTGAGAACATCAGCCTCGTACTTCACGTTGCTCCCAGTGGACTGAGTTTCCTCAGATCCATCTCTGCGTTACACAAGTGCATAAATCATTCCAAAATGCAATAGTAAAACACTGCAGAGTAACAGCATGACCCAGCTGTTGTTTGCTAAGAAAACATATTTGTTTTTTTTTTTCCAGAATACCTTGCCTAATCATTCTTTGGAGTATTCCAATAACATGGGACAGGATCAGCCAGATAATTAGGGTTCTGGAGGTTATTAAAAGTCACACAAGTCTGAGTCTGCAGTTAAGAGTTGGAAAGGAGGGAATTGATGTCTCAGCGAAGCTGACTTCTTGTGCATGGTGACTGGGAGAGGCTGACCTGTGGGAACTCTGTGTTGGATTCCACCAAATACCATGTGGTTTGGGAAGAGAACCCAGGGAGGGAAGAAGAGCTTAGCTGACTTGTACTTTTGGAGTAGCCAAGGGAAGCGTTTCGTTGGTGTGCCTTCCTTTGCAGCATTATTGGCAGAGCCTTTTCTAAACATTCCCTGGAAAGTTTGAGGACCTATCTGTAGGAGGCATGCCCTTGTGTCTCCTTTGGCATTTTACCTCTCCACCCAGGTAGCAAGCAGGCTGCTGCATCCCAGCAGCCAGTGACATGCCTGCAGGGAATGGGTTTGTCCTTCCCGTGGTTCCTGGCAACAGGCTGGGTCCATCAGGTGCTGGAAATGGTAGGATCTTCCTTCTTCTCCCATATTTCTGCAAAGGATGCCTAGCAGTGGGCCTAGATATCAGGAGAAAGCTGGATTCAGACACTGGCATCCTCCATGGAGGACAGGGAGTGGTGGGCTGTGAGTGTGTGTGGAAGGGCACACTTGATTAGCAAGTGTTCTCTTGTGTGAAATTACTATCCCATAGCCATAAATGCAAAATCTGGATCACAGAGTTTGGATAACAATTTGTTTGCCAAATAACTGTGTTCTGTAATCCTAGAGACATCAAATAATAAATCAACACCACCTGATTATTGCAAATTAGAATAAAAACTTCCAAATACGCTGATCATCTTCTGCAAAATCCTAATAATACCTAAAATCTTTCAGATAATAAATTTTTAACTGCAACAGGGTTAAACACAGTGTAAACTGAGCTTTTTTAGTCTCTGCTGGAAATAGTAACAGGTGATGCAAGGCCATCCAAGGAACTTTGTGCTTTCTTAATGGAGAGCTCTGCTCTGCCTTTCCAATTCTCCTCACTAATAGCTCCAGAGAACATCAAGTCATAATTTCCAGGAGAAATAGTATTGTGTTTTTATCTCCTTGACAATAAATCTGTTAGAGGTATTAAAGTAAGAGGATTTGTTAACTCTGTTAATTATTTGCAGAAGTCAGATCAGTGGGAGACTCAGTGATGGGTCTGTGGTTGCCCTTGAGCATCAAAATAACCCGTGGGCCTGAAGGGTTTGGATGTGTTTCCTCTGTTTCATGTCAAAGTTACTGCTGTAATCATTTGCCAGTTTAGTGTATACCCTGTTCCCTCCTGTCCAGGCTCTTCTGCACTGTGTTCCCAAGTGCTGTGGAGTGGTACAGTGAGATTTGAGAAGCTCCATGCAAGCAGAGAGTGAAAGTTTGTGGGTCTGGGGATTTCTGCAGTGTGCAGCATGGGCCAGCTTCCCACTGCCAGAGGGCAGGGTTAGATGGGACACTGGGAGGGAATTCTCCCCTGTGGGGCAGTGAGGCCCTGGCACAGGTTGTCCAGAGAAGCTGTGGCTGCCCCATCCCTGGAAGTGTCCAAGGCCAGGCTGGATGGGGCTTGGAGCAACCTGGGATAGTGGAAGGTGTCTGAAACCCAGGAGAGGAGGACCCTGGGGGAAGAGAAGAAGCTGCTAAGGATGTTTCTTAGGAGCTCTAAATGTAGCTTGAGCAGAATCACCAGGGATGATTGCAGGCTGCTCTGCCAATTAATGATGTACTTTTCACTTAGGTCTTGGACTTGCTAGCCAAGTTAGGGAGCTAATTAGGAGCCAGCTACAAATTAGTGTCTTTTTTGTCTTTTGTTTCTGGATGTAGATTTTCATTTGCCTTTGAGTATCTGTGATTTGATGATGAAGATTCTTTGTGGGGTTGTTGTTTTTTTTTCCCTTGCTTAGGGCAGAAAGGAAGCTCAAGGCCAACCCGTGGTGAAACTGCATTCTGATCTTCCAAGTTTCCTCATGACATGGAGCAAATACCTCAAACTCTGCTTAAAAACCATGTTGTTAAACACGAAAAATTCAGCTGGTGCTTCTAGACTGAGAGCAATTCCAAGTTTCTCTCTTGCTTTCATTTGATCTATGGCAAAACCGGTTTTGAAAACTCCTGAGAAGTGAGTTACCTCAGAGTGAAAGGGTAACTCATTGTACTCTGTGGCTGATGAAGAAACTCTAATTGATGTCATCACAGATGATGTAACTAGTAGCATCATAGATTTTGTTGATTTTCAGCAAAAGCCCTGTATTCCATAGATCTGTGATAGCTATAAAAATCCAGTTCACAAAATAATTTACTACCTTATTTATTTACTTTTCGAATGGTCAGTTCTAACCAACAGGCAGTGAGTACCCAGAAACCATGTAGTTAATTTTTTTAATATGTTTTAAGTAGTTTGTCCTGAACAGTCCTTGAAAATGCACTACCTTATCCCTGGGTTCTGCTCAGGTTCTTCCATAGCCAACTCCATGTTCTTTTTATTCCTGATCTCAAGAGAATTTGCAAACAGATGCATTTAAGCCTCTACTTTGGTTGTTTAATGGTATTTTTTAATTTGCTTTTACAGAATTGATTCTTGATTTATTTCAAGCCCCTTTTCTTAATCAGAGTTTTCCTTGCCAAGAATAAGTACCAATATAGTTTCATTACTTCCAGCACTTCAAGGCTTCCAAGTTTCTGATGCTGAGAACATTTACTACTAAAAGTAAAAATCAGTCTTCTTTTAGTTAACAGTGCTCTTTAATGGGGAACACAGGGGGAGATAAATCAATTTAAAGTATCTTTTCTTTGAGGGCTCACACAGCACTGTGCCATGTTGTGGGGGTTGATTAGACATTTGGTTTAATTAGAGGAAGGCTGATGAAGTTCTGACCTCCTCTGATCTGCTTCATTTGCTCTTTGTCAAACATGCTTTTTTTTTTTTTTTTTTTTTTTTTTTTTTTTTTTTGCTGGCGAGACAGAACCATCATTCATATTTACTTTTTTACATCTGAAGTTTGTCAGGCTGCTTGGAAAAATGGGACAATGAAAGCCATCTGGGCATCCCATCCATTTCCATGTGGAAACATCTGCATCGTTATTAGGAACATCTCACCAGCACTGCAGTGAACAGATGTGCTTCCTTTCCATCTCCAGGCTTACTTAGAATTCCTGATAGTGAGAGAAATCCGATAAGCACTGAACCCCAAATGCCTGTTTCTTGATCAGGCCCTCTAATACCACTAATTTAGGATGTTTGTTCCCGTGTAAAGAAGAACCCTGTGGCATTTGAGGGAGGAGGCGATGGGGAAAAGGCAGCAATGTCTCCTGCCGGTCATTCTGTGTCTGCATCTGCAGGGTTTAAAGCTGAGCACTTGTATTCTTGAGCCTTTGCCATGCAGGTTGACTCACAGCTGCTCATCAGATCCAGAGTCCTCTGCCTCCAGCTGCCCTGTCTCCATTCTTAAAGCCTTAAGAAATTAGACTTTAGATTTCTTTAAAGAGAGAGAACTCCCTGCATTGAATTTACCATCCCTCTTCTGAACCTCCCAGGTGATGGCACACAGTGTGCAAGTGTTCCAGCTGTCTGTATCTCCACATAGCTCCATACTTTGCAGTCCCTGTACAAGTTTCCAATGAGAGTGGTGAGGCACTGGCACAGGTAAAAGGTAGGATTGTGTCTGCAGTGCCAGGGAAGCTGAGGCAGAAGCTGGAAAGCCAGGGAGGAACTAGAAAGCTGTGCTGCTGGACAGTGACTTCCCTCAGGTGCTTTTCTGTAGAAGAGCAGAATTGGACAACCAAGAGCATCTGCAAAACCTTTTAGGTGCTTGAGACTTAGTAAGCTGCTTTCAGCATCTTCTGTGAAGGCTTATTTGGGGTGACAATGATATTTACAGCTGGAGTGGGATATTCAAAGACCCTGCAGCCTATTACCCCAATTAGAAGTGGGTAAGCTGATGCCCACAGTTTGCAAGTGGCTGTTCCACAGTGGCAGAGCTTCTATCCAAATCAGACTTCCCAAGTCCCAGGCATATACTCTGTCTCGCTCATGGCTCGGATTTTTTTTGTTTTTTTTCAGGATTTTCAGTTAGCAGTATGGTGATCTTTGTGCTCAGCTGGGTTTTTGAAGCTGTTTGTTGTCCCAACCCAAGACCCCCTTTGTGCAGATCAGCCTGGGGTTTTGGGACACCCCCTTCCTCTGTGGATGTGGTATCTGGGTAGAATGGCCTTGTGCGTATTTTTGCTGTTATCTTGGACACTCTCGTGGTCCATGGACTATTGGGAAATAGCTTGGGCTTGGAGACATTTGTTGCTCTTGGAATGCTGACTTACAGTGCATTCATGGAAAAAAAAGCAGGAGCCCGAGTTCAACAGCATTCAGTGACAGTTTATAGTTGGAGCTTTTCCTTTATATTTATGCCAGTGGAATTTTGAGAAATGGCTGAAATTCCATGTGGCGAGAAAGAGAGGCTTATTGTCCGTGACTAATGCTTGGATACACTTTTAAAAATTGGTATTATTTGCTGTTGTGCCAATTCTACTTTTCTGCTACATTGGTTGATTCAGTTGTCTCCTAATTTTGAACAGCATTTCTCTCACATTGGACTGCCACTCTCACATCATTCCCACTGCCATCCTCCTTTGGGAGTTCAGCCCCTGCAACCATACTGTCAAACTGGGATCCAGAGCTGGGCTAAACTCGCCTTTGTGTTAGTTAGGGGTTGAATCCAAGATGAAGGCTCTGCATTTTTGGATGACAGGATTGAAAGTCGTACTCTTGATTGCTTTTGGTGCATAAGACTGTCTTTCTTGCTGTGTTTTCTGCAACACAATATTTGATTAAGCATTTCTTCTTTGTAGTTCTAAGTCATTAGATTTATTGCTTAGCTTAAGAGAGGTCCTTTTATGTGTCTAAACTGAACATTTGGGCTGTTTTCTTTCCTTTTGCAGAAGAGAACTGTCTCCTTTTTGTCATATTTCTAGTCAGACCCATTGTATATTCAATGGAAAATTCTTCCTAAATCTTCTCCCCTCTCAGGTTCTTCTCCTTTTTATTATTATGCTTTTTCTCGCTGTCTCTGTTAGCTTTCCCCCAGACTGGAGGGCTCATTAAAGCAACACTGTGCAGGAAATGGAGAGAGGTGCAAGAATGGAACCCTGCTTGCCAAAGAGGGAATGTTGGCAGCTCCCCTCTCACAGGAAAATTCCTTGGATTTGAGGAGCAGCTTCATTGAGAGAGTGCTGCTGAAGGGGCATGAAACACTTGGTCCGGTGTCATTCCACAAATAAATGTCATTTCGGATACTCACACATTGTGGTGAGGTTCTAGCAATAACGTTCCAATTTATTTGAATTAATTTGTATCTGGGAGTTGGAAATTTATGTTTTGTCCGAGTGTTCTTGAGTGTCATGAGGGCGAAGGTGGGCTCTGGATAGAAAGAAGTACTAATTTCCTATGGAAGATGCTTCCAGCAGACCTCACCTCTGGTGGCAGACTGCAGGGATGAGCCTTGCTGAAAAACTCCTGCTCCTTAGTCACAGCCCTTTCAAGAAAAATAGTCCTTGAAAGAATGGTCTTTCAGGTCAGAACAGGAGAATTTATGATTATGACTGTGTGCTATTTTGGACGGGATTGGGATGGGGAAAAGGAGAGGGGAATGATCAAAATATCCTGTGTGGAAACAGTGTGAGTTAGATTCATAACACATCTGTGCGAGGTGCAGGCGAGGCTGGCACACTCGTAGGAATTTGGTGAGGTGGAAAGGAAAGTGCTTTGTTGTGTAAGAGTCTATATGAAAAAAGGAAAGTATAAAGGGGGGTGGATCCATAATGAAAAAAATCTGTGTCAGTTTCTGAGGGCTGGTGTTTGGGTCTTGCAGAGAACTCTTCCCCCCACATATGGCCACAGGAAGGTGTAGATGGGACCCTCATGTTTGCAACCAGTTCTGTGGTGTGACAATGAAAATCAACCCTCCTTAGCTGCCTCTTTGCTGGGTTTTTTCCCTAAAAAGAGTGTGATGTCAGGATGTCTAATGTCAGGCTGTGTGGTTTTTGTAAGTGTATCGCACTTACTCCGTGTAATTATAGACAGAGCTGTGGGTAGATGAGGTTCTGCTCCATAAGGAATTGTGAGAATTGAGAGATGGCTTTTGCTTCAGGACTGTTCTCTCCCTGTCAACCCTTCCAGTTTTAAAATCCTCCCTTCCAGAAAATGCTTGACTGGGAGACAGCAGAGGCTGCCTGTGTGTCACTGAATACTATTGTTCAACGAAGAATCAGAATTTGTCGACCTGGCACAGCTAGCTGGAATATATTTATAATGGCTCACATCGTGTATTTTTTTATTCCTCAAAAAAAAATTACTCCATAATTATTAATTCAGCCATTTCTTGTGTGGAAGTTAATTAAAAAATTAAGGATTTCAGCTTGAGATAGGGTTGATGGGCAAATGAAACTCTGCAAAAACTTCAGGTTTACATACCTTAATACCTAAATATTGTGATTCAGTGTATGTATCCAAATGTAGTGTATGAGTCTCATGGGATTGTGGAATCCTGGGGTGTTTTGGGTGGGAAGGGACCCCTCATGTTTGCAGACATGGCTCTGCTGCTGCCTGGCAGTCGGCTGCAGCGGTGGAGGAGCCCTGCCTGGGACGTGGCCAGTGTCACTGCAGGTGCACGGGCTCATCAGGAGGCTGGGCTCCCAAACCCAGCTGTTGGACTTTGTCCTCTCAGAAGATCAAAATCCACTTAGTGCCACCTGAGCAATTAAGGACAATTGTGCTTTCAGCTACATGAACAAGTAACGGGGCAGGAGGACACTGGGAGGAAGTGACCCGTTGTCGCACACCCGCACACTTGGTGACTCACTATCACTGGCAGGGCGTTTGAAGTTCTCTTTGTCTCGCTAATGTGGGCTGCATAAATATTTTCCCACATTTTTTCCCAGTTTTACACACTCGGTTATTCCTTTTATGTGAGTGATTACTGTGAATTCCATTCTCCTGTCTCCTTCAAACATTGGTCTCAGCAGAAGCCATGGGATAGCTGAGTCTTGCCCATGATGTTCACATCCTTGGTTATCTCCTGCGCCGGTGGCTGTGTGATGGAATCATACTTAGGGTGCTGAAGAATAATTTTGCCTTCTCTACCCATGCATTCAGTTTAAAATGGAACTAGGCCCAGCTGTTCTTCCTGTTCCGTGTCTTCTGTGAACCTTCTGTGAGAGGGGGAAAGAAGTGGCTTAAGGCCCAATAAATTCAGAAATCTCCTTTGATTTCTTTATGTGCAAAGCTTCTGGCTTTGGCACTTGGACAGAGCTTCATCTCTTCCCTCCCCAGTTTCTCATTTGGCCTTTTAGACTTCAGGTCGGGTGGCTGGACTTGAGACTCTTAAAGGTCCTTTCCAACCCTAACAATTCTATGATTCTGTTTTATTGTAACAGGTTACATGTTCACTCCAGCCAGTGACCTCTAGATGGATTGTCCAGATTCCAAAGCTCTATCACACAGGCCAAGGGAGAGCTGCCAAAGCAGCAGTCAGGACACAGATCCCAGTGTTATCTGGTCCCTAATTTGTTGTGGTAGTGGTCTCCTCTGTCTCTCAGGGGTTCAGGAGAACTTGGTGCAAGTCAGTGAGAAGTGTGTTTGTGTCTCTTTTGTTTTCAGAAAAGAGCATTTAAAATACCTTCTTGCTTTTTCCACTCTTGCCACCACGGTGTCCTTCAGCATTTTTGTAGTAGCAAAAATTGTGTTGCTGTGCCCCACCTTGTCCCCACTGTCGTTCTCCCCTTGGATTTTTACAATGTGTTTTCACTGTTGGTCATTACTGGAATGGAAAAGCTTAGCTGCCTCAGCTGCTCATGGCTCTGCTGTCCAGACAAGCCCCTCAGACAAGCTCTTTGGCTTCTCCACAGGCAGGAGAAAGCAAATGTGTCCTGGAAAAGGGCAAAAAGTTCTTTCCTGAGATTTCCCCTTGCATAGATCATGGTGGGAGAGCTTTTCCCTTAGCATGGATCAGAGCAGCAGGCCTCCGACACAGGGATTTTGCATCACTCGTGGGGCTGGTCCAGAGCTCGCGTTAAGGATGTTTAGGTGAATTATTAAACTGTGCATTGGTGGCTTGTGCAAGTCCTTCCTCAGCAACTATCAAACTCCATCCCTCATTCCCAAGTGCTGGGGAGGATGGTGTGTCTGTGTGCTGTGTGAGGAAGGCACAGCTCCCTGCTCGGGATAATCCCCTTCTAAGGGAGCCCAGCTCTGTCCCGGTGTCCCGCTGTTGTGTCTGGACAGTGTAGCAGGCTTTGCTGACTTCCAGAGGCTTAGGGCAGATCAAGTGGTGATCAGAGGGTAATTGCTGTTGACAGTGGGCAGTGGGCTGCTTGCTGAGCCCTTGCAAAGGGCTGTGGCTGGGCCTGCAGAGGATCAGCAGCCAGGCTGTGTCCTCTTGCACGGTTCCTGTAGCAGTAGAAGGTCCCACATGTTTAGGAACACATTCCTTACACAGATTTTAAAAACAAGCAGCTCTGTGTAAACACAGCTCTGCCTTTATCCCAAAGAAATGAGCAACCCAAGGAGCAGTTTGTGCCCTCACTGTGGAAATTGCTCCCATTTACCCCAGTCTTTGCCACTGAAAATTCATTTATTGTCTTTTTCCTGGAAGCTGTGGCTGCCCCATCCCTGGAGGTGCCCAAGTCAGGTTGGATGGGGCTTGGAGCAACCTGGGCTAGTAGAAGATGTTCCTGCCCATGGCCAGGAGGTGGAAGGAGATGGGCTTCAAGCTCCCTTCCAACCCAAACCATTCCATGGGTCTGTGAAGTAGGAAGCTTGGCTGCTGCCGTGCTTTCAGCCAGCTGGCAGAAGCTGGGTCAGATGCCAAGGAGTAAGGAGTGAGAGAATTTTAAAGCCTTGCTATAATGACTTAGTTCATGAGCACTGGGGGGGACTGCATCTCTGCCAAAGCAACTTCCTCCAGAATTGGAAGCTCGCAGTAGTGTTCTGGTGCTGAAAATACCTGCTGAAAGAGTTTAGACCCTGGAATTCCTGTGAAGCCTGTTGGGATCTCAGGAAAGCTGCCCAAAAATGCAGACAGCTCAGGCCATCCGGCTTTTCTTCTTCCAGTAAGTTCTGAATTAGCAGATAAATTATGAATGCAACCTGTGCTCTCAGAATGTAGTGGGTATCCCCCTTTCTGAATTGCTCTGTCCTTTTACAGTGCATTATTCCAGTCAGGAATCCAAGGATGCTTTTAAGAGTGCTCCTTTGTGAAGTAAAAATGATTTTTGGGTTGATGTAATGATACATGAAGGCATGAGTGCTTTTAAGGTTGTTAACACAGAGCTCTCTCGTGTTCCTGGGCGAATGTCTGACTTGGAAAGTCACAGATTGGATGCTCTTAAGAGCTGGAAACTTCGGGAGTAAAGCCTGGGCACTCTGAGCTCTAAAGTCAAGCCCTCCCATACCCAAACTGGGTTTGGTTCCAGCACCCCAGGTACCCCAGGTGTGCACTTCAGCAGTGGGCCAGGCTGCACATTGTTGCTGACTTCCTTTTTCTCATCTGCAAACTGAATTTCAGAGCCTCTATAGATGCTTTTTCCATACTTTTGGACATTGATACAGATGATGATTTTGCAAAATGGGACTTCTTTTCTTTTTTATTTTTCAACTTTTATTGCAGCTGTGTTTAAAGGGCACCACTGACATTGAGTCAAAGAACTTGGTGTGGTGTAAAGTGAAACAGGGACAGCTTTTCTTGGTTTATTGTGTCCAATATGTGACCTACAGGCTTCTACATGTCCTCTGTTTGTATGCAAGCACCACCAGAAGGTGTCACTCAGGTGTCCTAAAATGCCTGACCCAAATGCTCAAGTCTTCCTCACATGTAAAAAAAAAAATTCTGGCCTTTACCCAACAGAATGTTCTCATGGGATTAAAGTAGAAAAACTCAGTTTATTACTATTAAAGTCTCTGAGCTACGTGTGTAAGTTGCTAAACTGAAGCAAGAGTGACAGATTGTAATAATGTCTTGGTAAAAGACCTGGACTTGTCAAGAGACTTTTTAAAGTACATTTTCATCATTTAAAATTCAGGGTCAAAGCCAGACTCTAGCCCTACCCATAATTAAGTTTTTTAATAATGATGTGTAGTAAACATATATTTTTAACCTGTTCTAAAAAAAATCCACAAACAAAACTAACCACCAAATCACCTGTACCTCCAAAATAAAATTATGATTAAATCCTTGCTATATATAGAGAGAGAGAGCCAAATATTAAAGAAATGGGGAATGGAGGGATGTCTTGCTACTAGGAAAGCAGGAATTCCAGGAGGCATGGTTTGTAGTTGTAGGATAACTACCTATTGGCTAAGTTGGCTGTTAGGGCTAAAGCCCAGCTAAAAATAAGGTGCAGAGCAGATGAGCCAGGGCAAGGCCGGGCAAGTCCTGAGGCCGAGTTAAGCCAGTGTGGAGCTGTGATCTGCTATTAGTGGTGGTCAGGCAAGGGGCTGGGGCATCCCTGGGCTGTGCAGGGAGCAGCCTCTGTGGCTTCTCCTCTGCTTGTGCTGTGTCCTCCCTCTGCTTTTGATTATTAGAGGGCAGTATCTTTAACTCCAAACAAGCTCCCTTTGATCTCGAGCCTTATTCCTCTTCTTCTGATTGTATGTTAGAGCCTCACAGTGACAGTTCTGCCAGCACCATCCCTACTAAATTTCCACAGTTCCAAGAGCTCTTTCACCATGAATCAGGTGAGTGCAGAGCTGTTACAGGCTGGCATTCCTCCTTGCTGTTTGTTTCTGGTCATGGGATGGAAAAAGAAGAGTTAATAGTTGACCTAAATTCAGGCCTAGTTAATTATAGTTTCCTTCAGTTCTGGCTTTGTTCTGTGTGTGTTTGCTGCCAGGTAAGGATAACCTGTATTCCTAGAAAGCCTCATGCCAGGGAGGGAAGTGATGACAAGAAAATTACAGGGTAAAATTCCAGCCTTTTCTATTGGAAAAGTTTATCCTGAGTTGGCTCTAAACATAATTCAAATACATAGAGGATTATGCACTTCTACGTGGCTCCCTGAGTGTGCCGCTGGCATCGAGCCCTGGTGCAAATGAGGGCTAGGAGCTGTTTTTGCTGATGGTGCGTGGAAGGGAAGAGCCTCCCCATGATGTCAGAGCAAGGAATATAGTGCAGGAAATCTTCCATCCTTCCCAGAGTCACTCTGCAGCTGGAACTGCTCAGGTACCCGAGAAGCACATACTTCATGGAGGCAGTTGGCGCTCCAGAATGTTTCCTTTGCTCTTTTAAGAGTGAGAACTAAGTAAGATGGGGTTTGTGTTTGTGGCCCATGGAGCTCATGCATTTCCTGACTAATCCTGCAGCCTCGGGATTCAGACCTTCCTTTAATCCCTGTTTGTTTGTCATTCTGCCAGTCAGTGTCACTCCAAAGGTCCCACTGGAAGAGAACATAAACAGAGGTAATTCTCTGAGCTTAGTCATCTCAGGAGGTCTGCGTGTGAAGTCACAAGAACTTCTTCTCTCCCTTTTCTTCATTCCTTGGAGTGGTGAAACTGTTGTGAAAGTGGAGCTGTGTCTGAACCTGGTTGATGGCATTTTTATTTCCATTAGGAAATTCTTTAGTGTCTTTGTCTTCTGCTAACACCTCCTCTGACACCAAGACACCTTTACGAGAGGTGACACCACCACCAAACCTTATCTGCCACATCCCAAAACTCACAGGTGCAGCAGCACTTCCATCCTCATGTGGTGGACTGCGTCCAGGTGATGGGTGAACAGTCGGACTCGATGGTCAAAAGGGTTTTTTGTCAACCTGACTCTGACTTGTGGGCTGTTCTGAGTTTTTCTGGTTTGGTTTTTGTTAATGCTCAAGTGATTCCTTCCACCTGCCCTCAGGGAAATGTTAAATCCAATGTTCTCTTTTGTGTAACTGCAATGTGTTTCTGCAGCAGCAGAGCTGGCTGGCTTTGTGTTATCAAAAGTTCATAGATAATATTTATTTATTGTGAAATATCCCAGAGAGACACTCTGCAGGGGCTTCTGAAAGCACTTCATGGATATAGCCTTGAACATACAGGGAAACATCAAGTAAAGCTGTGTATTTTTATGGCCAGCTGGCTCAGTTGGGGTTACTGCAGAGACAAACTCTTTCCTCAGCCCTCAAAAACAAACAAGCAGAAGTTTTGGCAGCAGTTAAGCAAACAACAAACTCTCCTACAGAGACAGTGACAGCATTAAGGATCCAAATCATGGAGTCAAGACTGCAGGTCCCAGTGTCAGTGCTCCACATGGGAAGCGGGTTGGGGACAGGGACCTTAGGACAGGACACATTCTTTTCATGCCACAAAACTGTTGTGGTAGTGGTAGAAAGTCATTTGGCTTCTGGAGTAAAAGGCAATTTCAGGCAATTCTTCAAGAAAAGATAAGGGAGAATGTGTAACTTGCCAGGGTTTTGTTTTTTAAGGACCTCATAAATCAAAGCACACGAGTTCCAGCACATCTCAGAACCTAATGAGAACATCCTGTCATCGTATCTTCGCCCTGACCACTTGGGTGGTTTCTGTTGCTGATCCCTCACAATTGGGCAGTACCAGCAGCGCCACAAAAATGTTGCATGTACACAACTGGTGTGGAAATCACTGGGAATTATGTTGGAGCTGTCTGGAATGTGCGTTTGAACAAAATGATTCTTTTTTTCTTCACTGATTTTTCAAAAGGCACACTTCAAAATAAGGCTCAGGAGGCGGTGACATGATGGACTGGCCTAGTTTCCTTACTTTGGGAATAGCAGAATGGGATTTTTTAGTATGCTGCAGAACACATCTGTCCCTGGGGATATTCTGTACATTAGCACACTCTTTGGAAAGGGACTTAAATTGATCTCAATTGGTTCCACACTGATTTCTCATTAGTTTCATTTTGAATAAGTTAAGGTGTGGATCTTCCCTAATTACTTATCCTTGCTGTATATTCAGAAAAAGGCTAAATTGAGCAAGTGAACATATGGGAGGAACATGGGTGGATGGATGGATGGATGGATGTAAGGTGTATATACATACATATTTAAGGAATGCTTCTATCGCTAGCACAGAATTGAGCCCATGTATTTTACAATATAAATAAAGTGGTAAGAATCTCCCATGTGAGTGATGCTGAGGGTTCTCTTTAGGTACACAGAGGGTTGGTTGATTATAGCATTGAGGAAATTAGATTTGGGCAGATCACAGCTTTATTTAGTAGCAGGGAAAGAGCTGTAGTTCCATTGTTTTACAGTCACACTCTAGGACAAACACCTGCTGTAACCCAGAATAGCCATTTCTTTTGCCTGATCTGTTCCTGCAGGTAAGGTTGGAATGTAAGTGGTGCAGGTGACTAGCAAATTAAAAAAGGAAGAGGTAACAAACCAGCTAATTCCAGAATGAGATTAGGATGGATTAGTCTGTCTAGCTCAAATCCCCAAAGAGCCAGACTGGTTCTGTCTTCACCGTTGCCCCACGTGTTATCTTTCTCCCAAGTAACAAGTGATCAGACAAGAGGAAATGGCCTCAATGTGCCAGGGAAGGTTTATGTTGGACATTAGGGAAAATTTCTTACAGAAAGGGTTGTCCAGCCCTGACACAGGCTGCCCAGGGCAGCGATGGATTTTCCATCCCTAGAGGGATTTAAAAGCTGTGTGGATGTGGCACTTGGGGACGTGGTTTAGTGGTGGCCTTGGCAGTGCTGGGGGAACAGTTGGGCTCAATGGACAGAGACCCCATATGTTCTGTTAAGTGCTTGGCCAGGGGTGCAGACTGCATCCTCTGAAACACTCTTGGGCAGTACCTGTAACCTGGGATTGAGCCTGGCTGTTTGCTCTGGAGTCACTGAAGTGCTGAAAATAGACAGGAGAACAGATGAACCCCTCACGTGACCCGGTGTTTTTTGGGCTGGGCACAGCAGTTAGAGAGAGGACCCGCTGCCTGACTTCCCAGCAAGCTATGGGAAGTTGGCACCGTGGGCACTTCAATGGGACAGTGTTCCAGCTGGGTTTCCCTTGGACGCTGCGCTCGGCAGCTTTGCCAGCTGGAGCAGGTTTTGCAGTTGGAGTGGGTGTATGATTTTCCCACTGTTGTGCTGTCCTGGGGTTGTTGAGAGTGCCTGAAGACACAGGAAGGGCCAGTTTGTGGACTTGCAGCCTTGGCATTCATGAATTCCAGCCCAGAGGATAAGGGCTGGAAGTTTGCTGTCGTAGGGGAAAGTGCCCTGATATCGTGTGAGTGGAAAGCAGGACTGTTCACTCCTCTCCATCCACTGCATGCTGGTTGCTCTAGCTGGCTTCATAGGGCAGGGAGATCCCTGTGTGTTTTTGAGAAGAGTGGGGGAACAGGGGTTCTCCTGACTGTCACAGGGACACAGGAACCACAGCTCACTGTGTGCACCATGAGATGTTCCTCACTGATGTTCATTGCTCAGAGGTTGTTGGAGTACTGGTGTAGATTTGGGAAGAGCCAAGTATCCTAGAGCTGTGAGGTTTTACCTGTCAAAAATCCCTGAGCATGTTTTGTTTTGCTGCCGTAAGTAGAAGTAAGCTTTTGATTTTGTGTGTGGAGTAAGAACCATGATCAGTTACAGACCCATGTAATTGAATGAATTTTTTATTGGTTTTCTGGTGATTCCTCCCAGCCCTACACCACAAGAAAAATTCCTTCAGGGTTCCTGATGTATTTTATCCAGAGAAGTGGTGACTCTGCAGGTGAGGATGCTTTGTGGGAGGACATTTCTGGGAGTCATTGTGGGACATTTTCTGGACGTTGTGGGAGTTCCATTTCTGAAATGGAACTGGAATTCCATTGGTCATATAGTGGAATCACAGAATG
Source organism: Peucedramus taeniatus (assembly GCA_013400575.1). Taxonomy (NCBI): domain Eukaryota; kingdom Metazoa; phylum Chordata; class Aves; order Passeriformes; family Fringillidae; genus Peucedramus; species Peucedramus taeniatus. The sequence goes on along the minus strand of WBNO01007536.1, from coordinate 9,160 downwards.
GGTTGGGTTGGGTTGGAAGGGACCTTAAAGACCACCTGTTTCCAACCCCCTGCCAGGGGCAGGGACACCTTCTACTAGACTGGGTTACTCCAAGCCCTGTGCAGCCTTGTCCTTGAGCACTTCCAGGGATGGGACAGGAACTGGGACTCTACTGATGGCAGACTGTCCTTGCAGAGTCCCTCCTCACTGGCCTCGGAGCACTGAGTTCCCTGCACGACCACATTGGGACGCAGCTGAATGAGACCCTGCGGCGCCGCCGCCACGCGGGAGACAACGACCACAACATCGAGGTGCTGCTGGGGGTGGACGACTCCGTCGTCCGATTCCACGGCAAGGAGCACGTCCAAAACTACCTCCTCACCCTCATGAACATCGTGAGTATCGTCTGGGGGCCGGAAGGGCTGGTGGGAGCTCTTGTAGGAGCAGCAGGCTCGGGAAAAATAGCAATGGGATTGTTTTGGCTGCTGCTGGAGAAGGTTTTCTGGTTTTAAGATGTTCCTTTAATTTGTCTTTTTCACAGTAGTTTCTTTCCTAGGGCACACTTGAGGGTATTTCCAATAATGAGGAAATAGCTGAATAATAGTAAGGAAAAAAGTAAACTTGATCAATTTCTAGTAATTCTGAGCTTCTCCCACAACACAATTCACAGTGATTAAAGCATAAATATCTAGAGGAAAAGGGGTTCTAAACCCTCAAAGGCTCTCTGACAGAGCAGACCTTCTGGTAATACCAGTAGATCTGTCTTAGAAACTGTGGGATCCTAAGGTTTTCCAGGAAAGAAAAACAACCTCTTAAGGATGAAGATGAGGGACTAATTATTCCTGTAATGATTCCTATTAATAATGATTTTATGGATGTAGGAATGATTCTTATACGTTTTACTCTCTTTTTATTCCTGGAATAATTTTTTTAATGATTCCTTGGGTTTACAGAGCTTCTAACTTTGAGAACTTAGAATCTGAGAGGAAAATAATGATTCCTGTATGAATTTAACCCAACCAATTTGATGTTTTCCAGCACATCACTCAGAGAATCATTTCCTTTTTCCCACATATGCCATGGAACATCAACATTAATTTCCATTGCACATTATTGCAGAATATTGTCTTTTTGGTTTTAAAACCTCTTCAGTGAGCAGCAGGATTGATCCATGGCCCAGACCACTTCCATGTTTTTCCCACGCCTGCGGCTCCATCTGCTGGGAGTGGCTGTGGGGCCAAAGGCAGCACAAGCTGACACCCTGCTGCCCAGAGCCATCCAGAGAACAGGCTAAAACGGGAGTTATGTGGAAATCTTGAAGACTTGAAGCTTAAGGTCAACTCCAGGGTCCTTTTCATCTCCAGGGAAGTCATTCCTGTGTTCAGAAAACTCCCCTGTTACCTACTGGCACAAGGGAAGTTGTGAACATTTATCCTGGCCCAGTCCTTTGTGGGAGCAATGCTGTTTCATTAGTGGGGAGAAAACAAGAGAGTACCTGACCTTTGGGATGATTGCTTCACAGGACAGGCAGTCTGAGCTCTGTGCTCATTCTCTGTCCCACTGCCCTGCTGACACTGCTCTCAGCTTCAGGGATTTCAGGTTTAAACCATGGCTGAAATCCTTGTGCCAGGGCCCACAGTCTGGACAGCTCCCAGTGACCTTTTTCCCTGAGGGGAAGTTGTGTTTAGCCTGACTGAAAAATAAAACAACCCTCTAACTCCTGCTCAAACCCACCAACCTCTGAACAGGGGCGTTTATTTCTCACCGGTTGCCCATAATATAATATTTATTTTGTTTTTAGGGGAATGAGGAGCTTCATTGAGGACCTGCAGATGTTTGATACTCTGGTGCCAGGACATTTCTCACCTTCCCAGACACAGGGAAGGGCCTCCAGAAGGACAACTTCTGGCCCATCTGCATAATCGTGTTTTTCTAACTTCCCTTCCACAAAGCCTCTTTTTAGTACAGAAGTGACCACAGAATTCTAACTGATCTTGAAAAAGTAGGGCAGCAGTATAAGTTGATCCTAAAAAAATTACTCTTTAAAACAAGAAGCACTGGAAGTGCTTCAGGCCAGGTTGGACAAGGCTTGGAGCAACCTGGTCCAGTGGAAGGTGTTCCTGCCCATGGCAGAGGGGTGGAATGAGATGAGCTTTAAGGTGCCTTCCAGTCCAAACCAGTCTGGGATTCTGTGATTTGCAGGGTTTGTACTTGAAGTCTTTTTCCCAGACCCCTTTTCTTTGAGCCCTGATCCATGAAATGTGAGAGGAGGCTTGACATGTGCTTCCCAAAGTTCCATGTGAAGGGGGTATGTGATGACAGGAAGTGAATTTACGCTTTCCACTAAGCGGAAATGATCCAAGACTTGAATCCTCTTCTGAGGACTGCAGTGGTGCAAGCACTTGCAAAAACATCTCCATGGCCTTGGAAGTTCCTTGGTATCATCAGTGTGGTTTTTTTTCCTTTTTAATTTTTCCTCTTTTTTTCCCTCAGGTGAATGAAATTTATCACGACGAGTCCCTGGGCGTTCACATCAACGTCGTGCTGGTCCGAATGATCATGTTGGGGTACGCGAAGGTGAGCGAGCCGCTTCTCCGCCCTCATCCCTGGGGCAGAAAATCCAAACTTTGCTGAGTTTGTTGCCTCTGGGAGCTGCCAGTCTAACGTGTGGCTCTCTCAGTCCATCAGCCTGATCGAAAGGGGGAACCCCTCACGCAGCCTGGAAAACGTGTGCCGCTGGGCCTATCAGCAGCAGAAGTCGGACCCCAGCCACGCCGAGCACCACGACCATGCCATCTTCTTAACCAGGCAAGATTTTGGGCCCGCTGGTATGCAAGGTAATGCAGCTGACCTGGAGCAGAGCTCTGGGCTCGGTGTTTCTTGGCTGGCATCTGCCAGAAAAGAGGAAAAATTGGGAATTGCATTGTGAGCTCCCTGTCTTGTTCATTCCACAAGTTTTTTCAAAGGCAAGGAGACCTTGCCATGAGTCCTTGACATTTATATCCGACCGTAGATTAAATTTCTTTCTTGAGAGTTGTAAATAAATACTTCTTAGCTCTCTTAAAACTCCTGTGTGTGCAGGCAGCACTGGGAACCTCAATGCACGTGGCATTCCACTCCCCTTTATTTTATTGCATCTTTCACCACAGATTTCCATTTATAGACATCCCAGCCACTCTGACACCTGCATCCACCCTCTGACCTCAGGGAACTGATGATAATGGGCAGGAACTCCTAAAGTTCGGGATGTGTCAGAGCAGGCAGTGGTCAGGATGAGGAGCCAGGCAGGCTGCCCTGGCCTTAGAGTAATGCTTGCTTTTCCTGAGGAAGTTTACTGGGGGTTCTCATTTAAAATCCATGTGCTGAGCACAAGACTCAGCCCTGATGTCTTTCTGTAGGATATGCTCCTGTGACGGGCATGTGCCACCCGGTCCGAAGCTGCACCCTCAACCATGAGGACGGGTTTTCATCAGCCTTTGTTGTTGCTCATGAGACTGGGCACGTGTAAGTACCACTTTTACCATCAGATCACACCAAAATGCTGTCCTGCACCTCCTGCTTGGTCCAAGGGTGTTGGATTTAATGGCTCTATGGATGCTGTGCTGTCCTGGTTTTATTTCCAGCCCCCTGGGAATGCATTAGTGGTTGAAGCAATGGAGAGACAAGTGGGGGAAGAAAGGAAGGGGAGGCAGGGTAAACTTGTTTTGTCTGGGGTGATGGAAAGGTCAGGAAGGGACCTGGGAGGTCCAGACAGTGGAGAGAGGAGCTGGTTTGAGTGTCCTTCACTGCCTTCTCCTTCCACCTGTCCTGGTGGGTCAGATCTGGTACCTCTCCCAGAGCTGTTTCCTTACAGTTGTCTTTGCAGTAGCTCTGAGGGGGGTTCTTTGTTCCAGGCTGGGCATGGAGCACGACGGGCAAGGGAACAGATGTGGGGACGAGACAGCGATGGGCAGTGTCATGGCCCCCTTGGTGCAGGCCGCCTTCCACCGCTACCACTGGTCCCGCTGCAGTGGCCAGGAGCTCAGGAGATACATCCAGTAAGGCCTCCCCAGTGCAGCCAGTCTCTGATCCCTCTTTTTTCAGACCCTCTTTCCCTTGAAATCTCTGTTAGAAAAGCTCTGACCTATAAATGCTGTGTCCTCATATGGGCTGCTCCATAGCCCATCCGCTCGGGAGGAAAGGCCTGTGGAAAGACCCCTCTGCCTCCAGCAGGGTTTGGAATAGGCCTCAGATTGTCGCAGAATCCCAGACTGGTTTGGGTTGGAGGGGACCTTAAAGCTCATCTCATTCCAAAGCCCCTGCCATGGACAGGGACACCTTCCACTAGACCAGGTTGCTCCAAGCAAGCCCCACCCAACCTGGTCTTGAACACTTCCAGGGATGAGGCAGGAATTAGGAGTAGACATCTTCTCATGGTATTTTTTTCTGTGTCCCCTTCTGTAGCTCTTATGACTGTCTTCTCGATGACCCTTTTGAGCATGACTGGCCCAAGCTTCCTGAGCTGCCAGGCATCAACTATTCCATGGATGAGCAGTGCCGTTTCGACTTCGGTGTGGGCTACAGGATGTGCACAGCAGTACGTCCAGGCACCCGGGCAGATACACACAGCAAGGGGGTGTGGCCTGATGAGAGAGCTGCAGTGCCGTAATCACTAGAGAGAAGTTAAATGGAGTATTTAAAGAGATCTGTAAAGAGCAGAGGGATATTTATGGGGGAAACTCAGTCCTCTGGGTCCTGTGGAATAATAGGAAAATGAGTGGCAGCATGGTCCACATGGCACAGACTGGTGAGAGCAATCCCAAGAAAGAAAAGGGAAAAAAAAATCTCATTTTTGTCCCACTTCTGGGTGTCTTGTTTCCTCTTTTCACTAGCCCAGGGCTGGGGGATTCAGGAAATAAGCCCTGCCCTGAAGATGCCGGGCTCATTGGGCTGTGTGAGATGGAATCTATGGAGTGGGTTGGGTCCTTATCCAAAAAGTATAAATAAAATAAAAGATCCAAATAAAGTATAAACAGAATACAGAAGTATTTGCTTCTCCAAAAAGTATAAATAATCTCATGTTCTGCATTTGGTCTCTCTGTGTTTTTCAGTTCCGAACCTTTGATCCATGCAAGCAGCTGTGGTGCAGCCATCCCGATAACCCCTACTTCTGCAAGACCAAGAAAGGACCTCCCCTCGATGGCACAGAGTGTGCCCCAGGAAAAGTGAGTCCGGCCTTTGCCCTGTGTTTGTCTTGGGAGAAAACCCAACTGTTACATCCATTTGGGCTGAAGGGCACAGAGGGGAGTGGGGAATTGCCTGGCGTTCCTGGGGTGAAGTGAGAACACGGGGGAAGCGGGAGCTGTGCTTCCCCACTGGGATATTCTGGGAGCTGTACAAGGTTTGCTGTAGCCCATTTTGGGTAGCTGAGGTGCAACTTGTTCTGTGATCTCTTTGTTATGTTTTTTGGGTTCTGTCTCATCTGCAAAGTTTCCATCAAGTGCCTTTAGGAATCCAGGAAAGCAGATGATGCTGTTACTGTGGGATGGCTGCTCAGAACTCATTGTCCAGATATCCTGTGGCAAATGTTTGGGTAGGCTGAGGATTAGTGCCTGGTTTTTCCCTTTAATATCCCCATTAGTGGGTGTCCTGCTGCCAATCCATTTTCAATTATAAAATCATACTCAGATACCTGGGGTTTTTTTAGCAAATTCCCTTTATTTTGAAATACAGGAGAGCCACTTGTACAATCTCAATGTGCCCCAGGCAGCAGCAAAATGTTCCTGTGCAGTGCTTATACATTTGATTTGGGGATTGTGTCTGTTCTCACCTGTTTCCTGCCCCAATTCCCTCAGTGGTGCTACAAGGGTCACTGCATGTGGAAGAACACCAACCAGTTGAAGCAGGATGGACACTGGGGACCCTGGACCAAGTTTGGCTCCTGCTCACGGACCTGTGGAACTGGGGTTCGCTTCCGCACACGCCAGTGCAACAACCCAATGTAGGTGTGGGAGTTGCACCCATCTGAGTGTCCTCACAGGGGTCACCTGAAATGGCATTTGGGTTTTGGGTGGACATTCTGTTCAAGCCCCTCAAAATGGGATTATTTTTGGAGAATCCAAGAATTCCATGGAGTTACAGAATCCTAGAATGGTTTGGATGGGAAGGGACCTTAAAACCCATCCCATTCTACCTCCTGCCATGAGCAGGGACACCTTGCACTATCCCAAGTTGCTCCAAGACCTGTCCAGCCTGGCCTTGGCACTTCCAGGGATGGGGCAGCCACAGCTTCTCTGGGTGAGCTTGTGCCAGGGCCTCAGCACCCTCACAGGGAACAGTTTCTCCCTGATGAAAATCTCTGGAATGTTTTCTTCCCACAGGCCCATCAACGGAGGAGACGATTGCGCCGGGGTCAATTTTGAGTTCCAGCTGTGCAGCACCGAGGAGTGTCCCAAGAACTTTGAGGACTTCAGGGCACAGCAGTGCCAGCAGCGCAATTCCCACTTCGAGTTCCAGGGCAGCCGACACCACTGGCTGCCCTACGAGCACCCCGACCGTGCGTCCTGCTCTGGGCCTTTAGTGACACTTGAAAGGGTTTGAAGCCATTCCCCTTGGCCTGGGTATCTCAGGGGCAGGCCCAGAACTCCCAGAAAAGCAAATAAGTTGGTTCCCTCCCCATCCATCTGTCTCTTTTGTCTGAAAAGCAATAGTTTTGCCTTAAATCCAGACTTCAATACCCAAATTCCCTGCCCCGACTCAAATTTTTCCGTTTTAGCCCCAAACAATCAATTTCTCTCTTATTTATCCCTAAAATTCACAGTTTTGACCCTCAGTTAACACAAATGTAAAAATTAGCAAACTTGCCCTAAATCCCTGATTTTAATCTGCATTTTCCCCACTCTGACCCAAATTCGCCCTTTTTACTGTCAGAGTCCAAATTTTTCCCCCAAACATGCCCCTTTATCCCTAAAATTGACATTTTACTCCAAAATTGCAGAATTATGTCTCAAAATCACAAGTCTTGCCCTAAAATCCATTTCCCCCCAGGCCCCCAGTTAAGCCGTAAAATTCGCCTTTATGACTTCAAATTGCTTGTTTATCCCTAAAATGGATACTTTTTACCCCAAATGGCCACATTGTGTCTGTTAAACACCCGTTTTGCCCTTAGATGGTTTCTGCCCAAACATACCTGTTTTCCCCCAAAATGCCCATTTTCCCAAAAAATTCCCCACAATCCACGTGTTCCTTCCCAAACCATCCCATTCCACTGCTCTGCCCCCATCCCCACACCCAAACCTGCCTGTCCCTCCTCACTCCTCGCTCCATCGGTGGGATTGTTGTCGGGAGCACACCTGGATCACTGTCCTCCATGCAGCCCTTTCTTTTCCCTGGCTCCACAGCTCCCAAGAGATGCCACCTGTACTGCCAGTCCCGAGAAACGGGGGATGTGGCTCATATGAAGCAGCCGGTGCACGACGGGACTCGCTGCTCCTATGGGGATCCCTACAGCATCTGTGTCCGTGGGGAATGCGTGGTGAGTGGCACCTGCTCATGGGGACAGCTCGCAGGCAGAGAGAGACTTTGCAGATGTCTCTAAAATCCATATTTGCAGCATTGTATTCCTCTGATTACTTGAGATTTAAATTAAATTAGAGAACAGCACAGACCTGTTCCAGGGAAATGCTCTGCTTCTCTTCCACTCCTTGTTTCTTATCATAGAATCCCAGACTGGTTTGGGCTGAAAGGGATCTTAAAGACCATCAGTTCCACCCCCCTGCCATTTACTTCCACTATCCCAGGTTGCTCCAAGCCCCATCCAACCCGGCCTTGAACACTTCCTGGGATGGGGCAGCCACAGCTTCCCTGAGCAACCTGTGCCAGGGCCTCAGCACTGTTATAGGAAAGAATTCCCTTCTAATATCCAGTCTTGCCCTTTTTTCTGCAGAAAGTGGGCTGTGACAAGGAAATTGGCTCCAGCAAGGCTGAGGACCAGTGTGGGGTCTGTGGTGGGGACGACTCCCACTGCCGGACCGTGAAAGGGACCTACACCCGCACTCCCAAAAAGCTCGGTAGGAATAACAGCTGCCCACAGCTGGCTGGAACTCCTGCTGCCTCTGGGGTTTGTGTGACGCTCACAGATACGAGATAATGCCAGAATCATTCAAACCTTGGGAATAATGGATGTAACACCATCCCATGAGGGCCATCTCAGCCTGTTCAGGATAAGCTGCTGTCCATTGGCCCCTGATTGTGGGTGGATATGGAAGTGATGGAGGCGTTCAGGGAATGCTGATAGATTTTCCCTAACCTGGGTAACCTGGTCATTAAGAAGGCTAATAGACCTCTTTCTACAGAGAAACATATAAGCAAGAGGTGCTCAAAAAGAATCCAAGTTTCTAGAAAACAGTTTCTGCAGGTACCCAACTTAAAATCCTGCCCGGATTGTCTGACTTCCATGGACTGGTCGTCTTGCCCAGATGTGTTCAAATCTGCTGTAAATGCATTTGTTTATTATGTAATTTATATCTTTTTTTTGTAAAGAGCATCTGGGTGACACCCAATCAGTGGAATGACCAGACTCAGCTCCCAGGACACTATAATTCCAGGTGTTCTGTTTAAGGGAAGACCAGAGGAGCCTTTCCCTTACCCAGAGTAGCTCACAGTGTTTCCCTTTCTGGGACAAAGGAGGCTCAAAACATTCTGGGTAAGTGCAATGGCTTGTAGTGAGAGAGGCATCCATAGGAATGGCAGTTCCTGTCTTCCTCTAGACACAGACAGGTAATGCCAAACCAGGCAAAAACTTGATGTTCCCTGTGGTCTAAAGGTGATGGAGGAAAAAATTGGAAATGCTGTTGGGCGCAGGCACTGCTCAGCCAGGACTGTGATCTTCCCTATTCCCAGCTCCTCTATTCCTTCACTTGGATTTTCTCAGGTGCTGTGTATGTCAGGGGCAGGACAGACTGCCAGTACATCCAGTAGTCCCAGAATCCAGTGGTTTTGTATAATTAAATCTGCAGTTGTTAAAAAGAAAATAACAGGAATATGAAAATGCCATGCACTCAGAGAACTTAGGGGGCTCTTGATTAAATCTTGATCTGTGACCCATCCCTAGAAGGGATTCTAGTCTTCCTAATGGCAGTGCTTCCTTAATTTTGCACTAATTACCTGTGATTTGCACTGGTAAATAATTGAAGTTGAAACT
>WBNO01007535.1:136291-189765 GCA_013400575.1 Peucedramus taeniatus | reverse complement strand
TTTTTTTTTTCCAAGCAGTAAAAGCTATGTTTCTCTGTACTGTCAATACATTGGTTTGTCAACCTGAACAATTAGTTGCTATCACTATATTGCATGTTACACAAATTTAAGTTATCACAGTAGAAATCTGTGGTTTAATGTTGCAGAGCAAAAAAAGCTAGGGAGAAGTTCAGCCCTTTCAAAACCAGGGATAATGACCACAAAGCAAAATAATTCTGAAAAAATCAACTGGTAATACATACATATATAGAATTTCTGAGTCACAAAAACACTAATTCTTGAACGAAAAGAGGGCTTTTGCTGCTGCAATCACCACGATGATGGGCAGTGTCTGTCTTTGCCAGCACTTTTTCAGGGTGATTTGATAACTGTTTAAAATGGCCCCTAGGGAAATGTACAGAGCTTATAATACCTGTCCTAGAAATTTGACCAGCACATTTTCAGGATATTAAATAAAGCACTTTACAGACTAACCCACCATTCTATAATGCAAACTGCCTTATGAAAGTTATTCTTGAGCTGTAGAACTTCTAGATGAACTAATGTGTGTAATCCCATCCCAGCCTCCATGGAGCAAATATATTCAGCTGAATACAAATCAGCTGCATGAGGTTACCACTCCCTAATCTATTACCTGTATGCATAAAACCTGCTACCCACATCTCCTTAATAAATAACAGAGTTATATTGCAATTTACCCAACTCCCCAGAAATACACATTAAAAATTTAACAGAATCAGATGTCCATCTACTGACATGTTTGCTGAAAGGTAGAAAACAGTATAAATGCATCTAAAATAATTATTCTAAGGTCTCTACAACCTGGTTGAAAATTATTCTGTTTTGACATACTGTAATTACACCTGACACAGCTAGAGTTAACTGTGATCCTAATTTGCATATCTACCTATATTCATAAAATATATACCTGCTTATTATATTTTCCTCCAGGCTACACTTTTATCTATGCACTTACGAAATATAAACCCACAATTATTAGGAAAAAAAATCTTTTTCTACAGTGTAGTAAAATGTTAAAACAGTAAGGAAAAATAGTCCCATTTTGCACAAGGAAAATGATTTCCTAAAATTTTGAGAATACAGCACCTCAACCTGAATTTTAACACTTATGAATGAATGACTTGGAATTAATTTAAGCTGTTTTGTATCATCAAACCCCAATAAGATACATAAATATTTAATAGTTTACTCCACTAATTTTTCATGGTTTTTGTTGTTTTTTTTTTATCTGAAGATGAGTTTTTGGAGGAGCAGGAAATCCTTAAAGAATTCTGACAACAGCTTAGTTTTTCAGACCCAGAGCATTCAAGATAAGCTCCAAATATGAAATACTGTCTGCTTATCTGAATTGGAATCCACATCCAAACTATTTCAAGTGAGACATTATGTCTTGTGGCCCTTAGGTTGCTGTGGCTACCAGCAACACAGACTTCATTTGGGATGGGATAAAGTTCATAATTCAATTACAAGGATGATTGCCTAATCCACTGAATAAAATGGACATAAAGGGTAAAATAAACAAAAATCCCAGCTTAGTTTAATGAGATTCTTTGACACAAAAAGAAGTAATTTTATTCAATTCTTCCACAAATACCTGCTGAAAATATAGATATTTATCACTGAAGTCAAAATTTAATTGTAGCACAAATTCAATTTAAACAGAGTGCACTGAGTTACAACTATATTGTATTAACTGGAAATATGATTCATCCATGCTTAATAGTTAACAATAGTATTGGAAGAAGAAACTTTTGAATAATGACCACTATTTGAAGTCCTGAGCATGCTAGATAGAGCAATATAGCAATTACAAAAATGCTTCCTACATTGTTACAAATTATGGCAATAATTGTTGGTCTATTTTCCAGGAACTATTGATTGCTAGAATTGATGTTGCAATTAATATCTACCAAGATGCACTGAAGTTAATTAAATTAGTGTAAATTAAATCTTCAGAAAGATAATAGCTATTAATTTAACATTAGAACATCAAAGGGTAAAAAGCGGGAAATAAACAATAGTAAAACAAATTTGATTTAGCAATGTAGGAAAAAATTCTAATGACTATGTGAAAACTGCTGTGATCTCATGGCAGATGTAACTAAAACAGTTTAATTTCCATTAAGCATTTTTTAGATTAAATTCAATTTTTTGGCAATTGTTTTATTGCTCACCAAACTTCAGTCTGAGGAAGGCCAGTAAACACATCCACAGCAAAAATACTTTGAGATTCTGGGTGTTTGAGTCTCAAAACACACCATGGACCATGGGTTATGTCAATATCATTGGGGTGAAAGCTCCAAAGCTCAGTAAGCACTGTCCTCACAGAAAAACCGGGCAAAGACAAGGACAGACCCAAACCCTCCTGACAAAGGACTCTCATCTCATTAGAGTTTTGGTAAGTGCATTTGTTTAAATTGTTGTCGTTCAGAAAATCTATGTTTTAAATTATTTGTGAGAACTATGAGATTCCTCCCAACAACTTGAGTCTTTTTGCTGTGTGAAGCAAGTGTCTCCTTCCTAAAGCTCCTCTGGGTGCTCCTCTTTCCCAGACCTACTTTCATGGTCCTGTACAGGTTTTAGGTGCCTCTGAGATGTAACACCTTTTCCTAGGCTGCATCTGCAGCAGGCTGAAGGACCCCAGGTTTCTCTGTTTCTTTTATGCTTCTCACAGATCTATCAGAAAATTATTTTTGTAAAACAGAGGCTCTTCAGAGTAAACATGTGGTCCTTGACCTGGCAGGGACAGATCTCTCTGGCAAAGGGAAAACCCAATCCCTACCTTACTGCTTTGGAGGAAAAATTCTTCTCCTTGGGTATTAGGTCTCAGTCCTAGCTACATCATTAAATGAGGTGAGAAGAGGTGCCAGACAGACAAAATAACTTTTGCTTATTAAAAGCATTGCCATAAATCTGTATTATTTACACTCACACAGAACAAAGATGTCCAAAGAACTACATCACCATCTATATTCCAGTTTCTTACACAGCCCCCAATACCACCATTTATTTTACTCTCTGTTTATTCTTACCCTGAAAGGGGTCTAAACAAAAGCAATTGCTTTGTTGCAGTCTTGGAAATAAGCCAGATACCTGAACATTCAAAAGGTTTTAGAAAAGTGGTTCTTTCAGGAGATATTTAGGAAATTCCTGAAAGTACAAACACTTTTTAAAAAGAAAACATTCCTATTATCTCTGTACTAAGACAGAAATTAACCTTGGAATGGGAAAAGAAAAATAACCAACAAAACCACAACCAGTTTTACTTCCTGCTTTGATGAAACGTCTTTCAACAATTAAGAATTTTTTTTCTACAAGCTAAAATTTTGGAGTTATATATTCCAACTAAAGCAAATCATAGAACTACATAGGTACAGAACAATTTAGGTTGAAAAAAGCCTCCAACAGGAGTCTATCCAGTAGTCCAGTACTGTCAAGTGCCAAGAATTCCTGCAATCATGACTTCCTTTGACATAAGCAGGCAACATTAGTGTTTTTGGGTAGACAGAGATGTAAATTATGCTTTCAGCCTGATGCAAAAACATTGTATAATTCTGCTTATACCATTACTATAGTAAATGAAGATTCTCTTTACTGCAGTTATTTCTATATTATTATGTGAATTCAGACTCTTAAACAAATGTTCACTTTGCCCCAGTCACCAAAAAATGTCCTTTGAGAACAATAGGTAAAACAAACTTGCCAAATAAAAATCAAGAAATAGATAGTAGATGAACAGTATAAAAAAATTGTAATCTCTCCATTGCTGTTTGCAAATGAAAGAGACTGTTTAAACAGGAGACTTCTTTTTGTGACACAGAATAGGTAGATTTATTTGCTAGTAAGTACAAAGCCCCATAAAAGGCTAAATCTTCAAAGAACATTTTCCTGGTGTCTGCTGCTAAGTAAACAAAATATATAAATACCTCCGAGCTTAAATGGCAGGAAGAAAACCCACTGTTATAATTACAAGCCAAGGATATTAAAACAACTACCCACTTCATAAATAAATGCAGAGGGAAAACCTTACTCTTGTAGTTGGTAGTGGTACAGCTGCTCCCAGGCGTGAGATAATAACTGGGCAGAAACAGAGACTTGCACTCTCAGCAAAACCAGAAAGTTTATGCACCAAAAATCAGTTCCATAGTCACACATCTTACTAGCAAGCCATGGCCAAACAGGTCAATGTGTTTTGGCTTCTAACCATGCCCCTCAGGACCCAGTGGCAAGGCATCAGTGGCAACATGACCTCCCTTTTGTAATGGGGCACTAACTTTGGCGCACAGCTAAAATACTGCAAGCATTCCTATGCTAATAGGTCAAGGGACAATATAATTTTTATATGAGGCCATTTCTGCATTGCACCACACTCCCTTTAAAAGAAAGTATAAGGACAATGATTTCCTAATTTGGGAATGCTCCTGGAGTACAGGGACTTTGGAAGGTAAAGTGCCAATATATCCAAACTCTAAGCTGCAAGGCTTGAAAGGACTGGGAGGTGAAAGTGTACTCAAGTGGATATTTGTCACAGAACATGTCACAGTTGAGACAGCCACAATACACAGAGCATCACCACACAATTTCAGAAAGCTTCAACCATACAGAGTAACACCTTACCAACTTCAGGCATCTGCCTACACAGAGTAACACCAGGTCACTTCAGAAGGCTGCATGCGTCTGCCCTTCTTGTTCTTTATCCCAGCCTTTCACACCCCTCATGTTCATGCCCTGCACCTGTGTGCCCTCTGTTCCCTTTGGTGGTTGCTCAGTGCACCTGGACACTCCCTGGCTCATTTCTTCCAGTGCTGCTCACCTGCTTCTCACAGCTGTACCCACTGGGGATGAGACTCAGCCCCACTCCCAATCACCACAAACTGGGACCTAAAGATATTGGCATGACACAAGTTCTTGGGACCCCTATTTGCAGTAAAAAGTCAGGTGCTATCATTCCATTTCAATTTTTTGTGAAGTTCATTTATGAGATATCTACATACAAATATTTAATTCCTATTTGAATTCCAAGTGTCCAAATGCCCTCTGTTGGTACGAGAATGAGAGATGGTCTCTAAACATTTTCACAGATTAATTATAGGTTATAACGACTTTTAATAAATAAAATCTCCACCCTTAAAGCAGTTTAGTTCACAGGCACTGCTTGACACGTGAGTTCTGATGTGTCCACCTCAAGTAAGTCCAAATCTGACAGCATGAATTTATTGTTACACACAGTTTCTCATAAGACAGACAAATCAATCGGAATTCACTTTCATAGCAAAACTGAAGGAGAAAAATTACATGAGCTCAAGTCCTGTTACTGTAGCACTGAAACTGAAAATTAATTCCTTTTCCAATAACTTGCCAAAAGAGACTTCAACCTCATGATGTAAAATCCTTATTGAGATGATGTTGCCAAGGCCTGAACTGACATGACTTGCCCAGCTTAACCTTCCTGTTTTGCTGAAAAGCTATTCTGTTATTAAAACACTTATTTTAATCCAAGGAAGGACACAGTTTGTCACTGAATTTAGATTATTTTTTGTATCTAAAATGCCTACATCATACTGCTTTGTTGATTTATTAAAAAAGCCCTCTCCATCATCTTTCATAATTCTTATTTATCAACAATAAACATACTTATTTGTTCATCTCATTCAAAAACTAATAATAATTTAGCCTTTGCGCATTTTCTTCATTGCTCCAAGCCCTGTGTTAAATAGGTGTCCAAAACAAATAAAACAATTACCCTTTTCTCTGTCTGCCTCTATTTGCAGTCACAAAAAACCCCAAACTCCCACTTGTTAACAAACCAAAGTGTTTAAAAGCAAAAAGGCAGGCTTTGTTTGCCCTCCAGCTCCAAGAGACAGACGTTTCATTTCACCTTCCTCAGTCATAAAAATATTTCACTACAACCTTTATACCAACCTTTCCAAGCACTGCTTTCTCCAGGAGTCCCAACTGCTCCTTTCCATCACCTTCTCCAGACTTGACAGTAATTAGAAACTCAGCTTTATTTAATATTACTGAACAAAGTGAGAACATGTGTCACAATTTTACAACAGGGAAATTTAAATAAATATTTAACAGTATTTAATGTTATTGTAGTCACTTCAGTTGAGCTTATGTATTGAAACTCCTGTGAACCCCTCCTGACAGTCCCACACATTGAGTATTTATTTACTTGTTACCATCTATTCTATGCTCCTTGCAAGTGCAGAGTCAAAACACCAAAAGGATTAATTATCTCAACATAAACAACAAGACTGGTTTCATGTTGCTTCCAAAATAAGCAAACAATTGAACATACTGAAAAACTCCTTCAGAGATGTTTTAAAAGAGTATCAACACTTGGTTTCTCTACTTCAAAGAATGTTAAAAAATCTGATTTGAATTTAGGTCAACCTCTAGTTTAAAGTATTTAATATAAGAAAAGATGTATTTATTTAGCATTGTTTGAAACAGAAATGTTTACAGCTGAGATTAAGAAAATAGGAAGAAAAAGGTATCTCAAAATGGAAATCATAAAAACGCACCCATCTACAAACATACTTGTGCTGACATAGCTTTAGCTCCACATGTCCTTACAAAAGAGGAGGACTGGAAAGTAACTTTATAAAACAAGCTAATGAATGTTCAAAAATGCAAATAAGATTTTAGAATTTGAAGCTGAATTTACCTGGACAACTACAATGAATTATTACTTTATGAAGAGATAACAAAAGAAGAACTATGGAGCTCCATTTCACACCTGTTTAATTTCATATAAAATATTGGTACATTTTATTATTGTTTCCCTGTGTTTAAAATTCTATTACAATATTTCCAAAGGACAACTGAAGATTATCCATGCTGCTTTGTTATTATTTAGAACTGGTTTAAGATTATTCCAATCACCACTAAAGACTCCTTACTTTTGTAATGAATTTTTTTGAAAATAACATCCCCATAACCATAAAATCATTGAAGGTCTTAGTAAATACATGTTCTCTGAGAAACAGTGTGCTTTTATGAGTGTTTTTTTCCATTAGTCCAAACAAATTAGCATCTCTGAGAAAGGCAGCTGCAATCTGCTCTTAGAGCTGTAGCAAAAATGACAGAAGTTGCTGTTCTCACAAACAGGCAGCTTCTATTGATGTTAAAAAGGGTTTTAGAAGACTGTCCCTTCACCCTTTAAGTTGATTAGCACTTGTTTGTAAGACAAATCAATATAACATCCATCTAATCTTAATCTTAAATGTAAAAAAAGTCATGAAGGATTTTGTTTTAAATTTTCTATATCTATTTAATTTATGAAATAAAGGCCTCCAAAATTACACAGTAGATAATGTCTATTTATAGCAATGACAAGTGCAAGCAAACTTTGAGAAATTCACTTAAATTCTAGATAGATACTGAACATTAACAAGCATTTAATTCGAGCTCAAAGAACTGGATGAATTTTATACTGTTGATCTTAAATTTTTGAATTCATATTAGTTAATGGATATTTGTGAAATTATATAGCTTATAGATAAATGCCTAATTAAATATCCTAGATCACTAGATTATTCCTGCAAAAAAGAAGATAAAGACTTCAATACAACTTCATGTATCAGGAGACCATCCACACCACCATACAATCCTTTGAGTTTTTTTCAGAGAGAAAGAATCATGTAGCAGAATGCTGAAGTAAATAAGATTTGTTTGATTATGTGCTTTGAAGAAAAAAGTATGTGGGTTAGTTAAGCTTTCCCTCAGATTTTTGTCCCTCTGGTCCTCAAATCAAAGCTTTGATTTTGTATAGCTCTGTAGAAGTTAAATCAATTTTCAATTACAAAAAAAAACTCAAAAAACAAAAAACACCAAAATCACTTCTGTTCAGAGGATCAGCCCAGGATCCAAGAAACTTTCACATCCTTGTTTTAAATGATACAATTCAGGTAGTATCCTCTACCCATTAACCACTGTAATCCAAAATCAATTTCTCATGTACTGTATGTCCAGGACAGATGAATAATCTGGTCACAATCTGAAAATACAATTTGAGACACTTGCATGTATTACCCATTTTAAGGCAGATTTCTGCACTAACTTTGATTCTTTCCATTAAAAAGGGCTTAATTAGAATTAAAATCCAAACACAGGGAGAGAATGCACTGGAATTTCATCTTAAAATCACTTACATTAATGTGTGATACTTTTATTCATATTAAGTAAGACAGTACTTTGTGTTTATGCTCTCTCCCTCAAGAAAACACTGCCCCAAGTCAGGCTGCTGCAACAACTGCCTCCCACACTATCAACAGCAAAGCAGGTTTCAAACACAAGTGCCCATTAAGATTTTATCCAACAACACCACTGCAAGTCCTTTTGTTCAGCTCTGTGAATAACAGAAGTTCCAGTGCAAATTAGGAATGCAGCATTTCTGAGCACAGGCAGTCTGTGCCTATTTGACTACAAAGACCTAACAAATGGAGGCAACCCACTTATTAAACTACTGCCACTGTCTTTTGTATTCATTTCAATGAGATAACACTCTAGAGATGTCATGTTTATTCCTGTCAGACACATTTCAAATGAACAGCTTATATCAAAAGTTTTGCTTCTTTTGTGAGGCTATTTTCCCTGATCCAGACAATAAAAAAGTGTGTTTAAGGACAGCATTGCATTAAAGGCTTCCTACAGAAGTTAGCAAAGAAAGGGCCCTATTTCCAAGCCTTCATTGATGTCCACTTTAAAAACATGCAGTGCAAACAAAACAACAAGGAAGAGGATCATTTTGTGTTTAGCAGGACTTAAAATGCAATAAAATATTAATTGTGTTTTTGTTTTAAAAATTCAAAGGGACACAATGGATGGATATCCTTTGGGCTGTAACAATGTCACAGGAGTCTGCAATCTGAGGAAAGAACCAGAATTTCCAGTATAATTTTGGACAGCTTCCATGTCAGCACACAATGATTAAGTAATAATCTCTCTTTCCATTCCTCTATGAGGAAAGTGTTTTATTGTTCTTGAAACCTCTCTCTTTGATCTTAGGAAAATTGGCACAATAACAATGTAACCCCCCAAATACATAACAAATTTATTATTTAGGTCAAAAATGAATTTGAATTTTGGTTGAAAATCCAAATCCCAATATTTGTCTCTTAAGAAATTCAGTGGAAAGAACTTGTGTCTCCATGATTGAGTTCTACCAGTCTTGTTGAAAATACTAAGGCAAACAGATCCAACAACTAAATTAAGCATCTGCCTCAGATTTTGCAACAATCTCAAAACATGGGTGTTCAGGTCCCAGGTTCTAGAATTATATTACATATTTTATTATATACAGATGTTCCCTCCTCAAAACAAGACAAAACAATCCCCAGCAGCTCTTATTAATTACATGATTTTTCCTTCTATACCTTTCCCTTGTTTACCACACCTGATGAAGGCTGAGAGGCCTTTTACCAGCTCAGATAAGATTCTGATTTGGTACAGACAGAAAAAGCAAAATATTAATGAATTTTTCTGTTTTGTTTCATGCACATATCAAATAGCTGCAGAGCAAACAATCTGGCCAAGCAAAAGCCTCACAGGCCTCTTTGCTTCCTGAACAGTTTTCTTCCATATTTACTTTTAACTGACATGGAAATTTCACAAGGTCTTTCTAGAGCTTTGCCACATAATGATTTCTTTTAACACAGTTGAACAAAACTGCTGAAAATCTTTCCTTCCTCAAAGTAATTTCTTTTACAAATAAAGAATCATGCATGAGACACATAAATTGGTTAAAAATAGGACACACCTGATCCAGATAAAAAAATGCCATGGTCACATAAATGGGCACTTTTAAACCCAGCACTTGCTGTGCTCAGCCAGCAGCAACCCTTCCTGCAGCTGACCAAACCCACACCCACCAGATGGAAGGCCAGTGATAGCATTCCTGTAAAAACATGTGATGAATAGGGATCTCAGAGTCTCTGTTCTTAGAGTTATGTTAAATTGATTTTGAGTGTTACCATACTTTCTCCATGGGTTAAACTGGAAAAGAAAAGTACAGCATGTATTTTATATGGCTTTTTACTCTTAAAAATATTCTTTTTATCCCATACTTAGGTTTCAGGGAATGTGCCTAATTAGAGCTAATACTTTTTGGGTAAAAGCAAGGTGTTAGATCTCTCAAAACCACCTCAGGATCCCCTTGTAGAGACTTGCAGAACAGTAGCTCCAATATAAAAACCTCTAAAGCACTTTGAAATAAAGTTTCTTTAAGACCAAATATATTTAGATATAATTGAAAACTGTAATTGTCTTGGTTCCCCAGTTAAATGTTGTTGTATATTCCAGCATTGGTGTTTATATGGCAAACGTTATGTTAAAAATAGAAAATCTGGTCTAAAGATCTGTCTGAAGATGTGTTCCTTTTGCAGGACCATCCTGCAGATACACAAAACATGTTATATGCAAAAGCAGTTTTAGTGGATTCTGGGAGATTATTGATGCCAGTAAAAACAATTTACACATTAAATATTTACAGAAAATGAGCTTCTAACTGCAATTAAATCCATTTTATTTTTTCTATAACAACACTTTCTCCACAAATCAGCATAGGTGCCTGAGACTTATCTCTGCAGGGACTAAAATCCTTTAATAATTTGGTTTTAATTTTCTAAAATTAAAGGAAAAAATGGCATTTAATGCTCCTTGTGGTGCTCAAATATGGTAAAACAAGTTCCTGATGAAGAGGAAGCCTTAATGAAGAGTTAGACTTCAGGTAGATGCCTCAAAAGGATGCTGCAGTCAGTAGCTGAAATCTCCTGGGGGTTTTGCATGTGCATAAATGGGTCACATAATCATCCTGATATTTGAATAGTCCCTCCTTTAAAAAAAAATCTCATTTCTCATCAAAGCTCAGCAGAAAGTGTGATAATAAGCTAAGACTGTTGTTACTTATCTATTGCAATTCACAAAACAAGAAATTAGGTAATTATGTTAATGAGATAATATTCAGAGAACTGAATTTAAAGAATTATTATGCAAATCACATCATGAATAGGGAAAGGAAGCAAAAGAAAAGTTTTCATACTACAGTCAAACAATTATCCCAGAATTCACACATCCTGCTCTATTTAATTGGAATGAATGGAATTAAATAATGTATTTTCATACTCTTCTAAACACAAAATACAGCATGCTCAATTCCTCCCAGTCTGGGTAAGTCACCGTGTAAGCCTGCATGCACAGAGCACATGTAGGCCACCAAGAAATTTATTTCAAATTAACAAAAAAGAAAATAATGGAGTGGGGCTCAATTATACTGCTTTATGTAAAATCCACCATTTTCTTCAGTTAAAGCTTAGAGAGTGTTGATACTTCACCAGATGCTCCCTTCTGGTACCACAATATTCCTTCCCACCAAAGTCTACAAATCTGAATAAAGACAGAAGGCTCCCAAGTAACGAACACAAGTAACAACTCCAAATAATAAAAGTCAGAGCCAACAATAGGGGCAGGTTTGTTTCAGTGATCCTGTGATGGGGGCACTTGTTAACCCCACTGAGAGAAGACTGGATGCCCACACTGAGCCCAGGGCTGAGACAGAAGAATGCCAGGATTTGTTGCAGTTACTTTGCTGTTTCTCTTTCAGTAAGGTGAAGAATGTTTACCTTTTGTTTCGCTTTTTCTTTTTTTCCTTTTGTTCCTCTCTTATGCTCCTTCCCACCACACACCAGAAAGTTCACTGTATAACAATGTTCTTCTCAGGAAATGAAGGATGAATTGTGAAAATCTCAGATTGAGGTAATAATCAAATACAAATATTTAAATCTGTGGGATTCTAACACACTGATTTTTGGACAGCTTAAAACTTCAATGACATGATATAGTCTCCACTAAATTACACCAGTCACTCCAAAAGATGCTTGAGCTCTAAAAGAAGAATACTGCAGCTGATTGAGAGATATCCTGTAACTTTGTAGGGGACCTGTGGAAAAATACATTTACTTGAAGGGGTTATTCCACAATGAGACCAATGAAGCCATGAGCAAACCCATCCTGTGATCCCCTTTAAAAAGGTAAGGTCAACACATTCATTTCTCAGTTCGTTAAACCACAATCTCAGTAGCATTTTTTTAAAAGCTGCTTTAAAGTGTTGATGAGCTCAGCCTAATTTAAATGACAGCGGGAGAAGAGCCAAAGACAAGTTTGAAACCAAGGAATGGCCTGACCTTGAATAACTGCTTGTGCCTGTCAGAAATGAGCTGGACTAGCAAAGGAGCAAAAACTACGGGAAACACATAACGCCCCCCTTGTGTGCAGGACGGACAATACAGAAACAACTCCTATTGATTATCTCATTACTTTAGCGCTTGTCCTCCTCATCCAGCAAAAGGAAAAGTTACCCCTGGGACAGCTCAGTCTTTCATGAAAGGGAAATCAAATAGGATTTACCGTTTCTTTAATGTAAGACTGACTCTGGTAATGAGGAGGAGGGGACTATGATCCTGGGAAAGCTTTTCTCATTAAACTGTCAATTCTGTGTTTCTAAAAAATTGATTAATTGAGGTACAGGTTGATGATCCTGTGAATTTTAACAACTTTAAGTCAATTATACCAGCATCCAGGCACGGAGTTTCATATTGATGCTGGGATGTTATCTTTTACATCTTACTGAAATAAAGTCTGGAAAGCCAAAGCCAGAAAGAACAGCTGAAAATGTGAGAATGGAAAGGGCAGAGCTCTCCACATTGCTGACATGAACCACATTATGGTTTAAAGCATTTTGTGATAAAATACTAGAATAAGTATTACTATATGAATAATAAATACATGAATAAATACACGAATAAGCATTACTTCTTAAAGCCTAAAATTACTATGGCAGAGAAAGCATCTACTCCAGCTTTACCTGTGAATCAGGCTACATAACAGGGAAATAAATTGGAAGTTGGCAGCAGAGAAACTCTTGAGCTATTTTTATCTTTTCAAGCAGGAAATTATGCAGACTACAACTAGGATGAGGAGTCACACATGTCCCCCTTAAGTCCCTGTTTGGGAGGAGTACAGCATTCACATGCCCTGCAAAACCTAATTGCGGGATATAGGGAAACAAAATTAACAAATCAAGAGAGAAACAAACAAACAAAAAATCCAAAACTAAAGAACCAAACCAAAGGGAGAAAATTACCAAAAAAATCCTTGATTACCCTAAATCAGTTTAAAATATCAGAAAGACTTCAAAAAGTTAGACTGACATATTTTATCAGTGAGTCCTTGACTTGTAGTCAGGCATTGTTACATTCTGTGAAAAAAAATTAATTTATCTTCCTCTACTTGTAGCTTCTACCCTTTGAAATTGGAAAGCTGCAATAACAAAAAGCCAGTGCCCTGTTTGTGCATATGGTGTTTCCAGGGCTGCAGGTAGAGCGAGGGAATTGCTTTATTCTTCATTAGTTTGGGAACAACACTGCAGTTATGATGACTGAGAAAGACATTTATTTTAATGGAGCATAGCCTTTTATGCAACAATTGTATCAAATAATAATGTTAGAAAAGTTTTTGTTGGTTGGTTTTAGTAATTTCTGACCAGGTTAATGCTTAGGAAATAATTCTTAGGGAGTGAGCATATAAATTTCCATCTCATTTCAATACTCTACATAAACATGAAAATGTAATGCTGTGCCCAACTATTTAGGGAAGAAGAGCAATATGCTGGATAACACACAGAGTTTCTAAAGAGAGACTGACTATTCTCTGCATCCGTTCACTAAATTTCAGTGAACGTTTTCCTCTTTTTCTAAATCTGATAAATGCAGAATATATTGATTTATGTTCCAGACTGGCCACTGCCCCAACATTATTTCTTGCATCCATACTTACGACAGTACAGCTGATATTTCAGAGAGAAGAATATAATTTATGTCAGAGACAAGCCAATATTTTCTTGCTCTATACTTTTGCTACTTGCACTTTTTGAATACTGCTCTATTTTACTTTTAGTACAGAGGCATTCAATACTTTCAACCTATAATTAACAACTCAAAACAAAAGGGGACTAACATTCTACACTGCATTCCTTCCAGAAGTATTAGTCTCATGTTATATCATGTTTTGTAAGGCTTGAAGAAAATGACATCTGTGAATGTGACATGAATGAAATTACTCTATAACCTTCAGATTCATAAGCCCTAGTTTTGGGCGTGGTTGGTTTTAGGTTTGGTTTTTTGTTTTTTTTTAATTAAGTGATTTGATTCAAAAAACAGATTTACTTTCCACTTCATCTCTATTTAAGATACATTTCAATATTACTCTAGTTTGACAGCAACCATCAGTCCAGGAGCTGATCCCTACCCATGAACTGATGCCTATGTCCCATCCAAGAGCAGCTTCCCAAGGTCAGGAGAGACATTCATGAGAACCATAATAATGGAGAGGAGTACTCCTTGTTGGTTCAGTGCAGCTCTGCCCCCCTGCTAAACTAAGCCCAGGAAGCACCAGCAGCTTTTGACAAGTTTTTTAAGCCTGTGTTTAAGCTTAAGTGATGCCTCTGCAGTCATGCTCACCAATGACACTGCACCAGTTTCCAACTCCTGGCTCAGTTAAGACCTAAGTATTATTTTTGTTTACTCTCAGAATTCTGCAGGAATTATGTATTATTATTAGTGTTTTTTAAACAAACAGATTTTTTAGAGATACTGCAATGGAAGAAAAAAAGTATTATTTTTAGTATTAATTGCATTCTGCTATATATTAAAATTAATATTTTAAATCCCAATCTTTTTATTATCATTTAATTAAAGAGCAATAAAGGATCTATCATATGAGCAAATGTCAAGCAGCATCTGTCTTGGTAGTGTGGTTGGAGTATTTTGAAGAAGTTTAAGGACTTAAAATAGTCTGTCTTGAAGTTATTTTTGATGCAGTGTAGCACCTCAAGTTAGTCACATAAAGACCTAAGCTGAATAAATTTGAAGATGGTATAAATAGGTATTTTCTTGGAAAGGTTTTCTATGTATGTCAGAACTTAGACATTTTCATGAATGCATGACGTTGTATTAAAACTATATTAAGCATTTAACACCAAAGCTTTTTTGTGAGTGGTTACTGTGCTGTTTCATTATCTACAACCTTCCATGTCCCAGTGGAAGGAATGTTTCTAATTTACTATAACACAAAAGATAAACTAGCAAATACTATATATTAATCATGGCTAACCCTAAGTCAAACTTATGACAGTTAAATTGATATTAAGTTATTGCTTATTATTATGCTCACATTTCTTCCTTTCTCCCCCCCCCCAGTGAAATACTAAATTTTCATTATTTTCTTTCAGATTTAGAGTCATAGAATCATTTACATTGGAAAAGACATGAAAGATCAAGTTCCAGCACTGACCTAACACTGCCAAGTCCAATCCTTAAACCATGTCCCCAAGTGACCCTTCTGTACAACTTTTATATCCCTCCAGGGACAGTGATTCTGCCACTGCCCTGGGCTGCCTGTGACAGCGTGACAAACTTTTGAATGTAGACATTTTTCCTAATACCAAATCTAAACCTCCTCTGGCACAACTTAAGGTCATTTCTCCTTGTCTTATTGCTTGTGTTTTGGGAGAAGAGCCCGACCCCTGCCTGTCTACAACCTCCTCTCAGGCATTGTAACATTCTGTAAAAAAAAATTAATTTATTTTATCTTATCTTCCTCTACTTGCAGCTTCTACTCTTTGAAATTGGGAAGCTTCAATAACAAAAAGCCAGTACCCTGTTGGTGCATAAGGTGTTTCCATGGCTGCAGGCAGAGAGTGATGAAGTCCCCCTTGAGCCTCCTTTTCTCCAGACTAAACACCCCCAGCTGCCTCAGCTCCTCCTCCTCAGCCTGGTGCTCCAGACCCTTCCCCAGCTCCATTCTCTTCCCTGGACATGCTCCAGCTCCACAATGTTCTTCTTGACATGAGGGGCCCAGAGCTGGACACAGATTTGAGGTGTGGCCTCAGCAATGCCCAGCACAGGGGGATGGTCACTGCCCTGTCCTGCTGCCAGACCATGGCTGGAACAGGCCAGGTGCCACTGGCCCCTTGGCCATCTGGGCACACTTGGCTCATGTTCAGCCACTGCCAACCAGCCTGCCCAGGTCCTTTCCAGCCCCTCTGCCCCAGCCTGGAGCACTGCAGGGGCTGTTGTGACCCAAGGACAGGATCCAGCACTTGCCCTTATCAAACCTCATCCACCTTGGGCCACTGGTCCAGCCTGGCCAGGTCCCTGCAGAGCTTCCTGCCCTCCAGCTGATCAACACTGCCACACAACTTGGTGCTGGCTATCAGTCTTTGCCATTGCTATTTATCTAGTCCAGATAAATTAAAATCTCTTAAAACTGTAAAAAAACCCCACTCACCAAATCAATTAAAACATTCGATTTTTAATAGTTTAGGCCAGTGAGACAAATTCTATAAAGATCTACATTTTTAAGCCCCTTTTATTGGATTGTTTCACTGTTGACCTTAGGGACTTTAAAACATCAGATTAGAGCTTGTGAATTCCAGACTTCTCTTGATAAAATTGGATTCCTCACAGTTTGACCTGTGGCAATTGTTTTGCTTTGCTTTCTTCCCCAGTGGCAGCAGTTTTCAGAAAAAATGAAATACACAACAGCCAGTGGATGACTGAATGCACCAAATATTGTCACAACAACACTCACATGGTAGGAAATGGATAAAATGACAGTTAAAAAGGACAAAAAATGATCTAATGGTATTCATTTTCTTCTCCCTTGCCCAATGGATTGCCTGTTGGTTCACCTGATGTGAAGCACATTTCGCTGATAAATCAAAGTGGCTTATATTAATCTCCAGAATGAGAGTAGGTCAAATCTTTTTATACACAATAAGGGTGATTTTTTTTTTTTTTCCTACAGTGAAGTCTTGGGGACATGTGAAATACATTTCTGAATGTAGGCTGCACAGCAGAGAGCAATTCAGCAAGGGTTAGATTTAGTTCAGCTGTGCAGCCTAGCAAATCTATTGGAGACATAAAACTTGGATGCCATGGCATCTCCATTCCCTCTCTGCCCAGGAAACGTGGCTTCTTGCTGCATGCTGAGGCTGCCCCTTTCAGAGATGGAACTGGGAAGTTGTGCATTTCATCCTAGGAAAAAATGCTGTCTTCCCAGCATTCAGTACCACTAAGAAATTACATTTTAGCCTTTCATCATAGGCTTAAACTAGAAAAGAATGAGAAAGGTGATTTTACCTCCCTACATTTCCCCTCTGATTCACATTTATAATTGCTCACCACAGGTTGTCTTCAATTTTTAAAAATTATTCCCCCAAAAAGGTACATCTTTTTCTCACAGGAAATCTTTCTCCTCTCTCCATATAAATTTAGGATTTTTTTTCCTCAATAGCTTTATTAAATCACAGCTGAATTTCCAGCATCTCACATCCAGTAGCCACACAGTTTTATCATGTGAATAATCAAATTTAAAACAATTTGCCTATAGATGTGCTGAAATCTCCATCACTCGAAGTCTCTAAATCAGTATTCAATTTCTCCAAAAAATATAAGCTCTAAATCAACCAGGAAACACATTATACCTCATGCAATAGTTACTGCACCAGATTCTACGTGTGTGTTACACAACAGAAGAGGAAAAAAAAGACAATTATAAGTCTATTCAACCTTAAAGTATTTTAATAAACCCATATAGTTATCGGGCAGAAAACTAGAAGTAGATGTAAAACAGTAAAACTTCTGTAAGTGATAGCAGAATAGGGAGGCAGTTTGGATAAAGCTAGTCTCACTTATGACCAACAACTCAGAATTCCCCAAAATTTCCTGAAAATGCACTATTTTATACTGGCAAAAGTAAAAGTCTCAAATAGGAAAGATCCTCGCTGGTCTTGAGAGACTGGGGTGGGCATGAGGGTTTTTGGCAAACCCCCACCTCACAAAGCTGTCCATGAGGATCAGCCAGTTTCAGTAGCATCTCAGGGAAAGTCACTTTAAACAGGCAATAGCACTGATAAAAATTCTGCACTTCCTGTGTCTTCAAGTGACATCTTCCCCTCAAAGTGTCCTTACAAAGCAAGGAAAACTAATGACTGAGAAAATGAGCTTTGTCTTTCCATTCTCATACTCAATATGTGCATTTATTTATTCTTTAATCCACTAAAAAACTTCAGCATTCTAGCATTGTTTTGGTTTTTGTTTTTTGTTTTTTGTTTTTTTTCCCTCAAGTGATGTTTGTCTGATAAAAAAGAAAGTGATTAAGAGAGAAAAAAAGCTGAACTGCTGAGTGCAGTGTTCTGGAGCATTGTGATAAAAAACACATTGGTAAAACATGTCAGGATAAATACAACTCAGAAAAAAATAATGGACACAAGCAGAAGTTGGGAACCTGAGTACATTTCTCTGATCTCTATTGTTTCTTTTTAATAGATCCTTTTTACACAGCTTTTAGGAGTCACTGAAGCCACTGCAAGACTCTGATTCTGCTGCAGAAACACCAACAGCCAGACCTTGCAACAGTGCCAGCAGATTAAAAAAATTACTGACTTCTCTAGAAAACCACAGATCTGTCTTCCTATAGCTGAAATGAAAACCAAACAAAATGGAACCCACTGTAGGGGCAAAACTTAGACTATGAAACTTAAAATCAGCATGGATGTCAAATTTGTGAAGTTTTCATGCTACAAACATCACTCTGGTAATATAGTTCAAGTGAGTGAGTAATACATAGGAGCACCTCCATTTCTGACCAGTGTCATGTCTGAGGTTATATTGGGTTGCATACCTCTGAATGTATTTTCACAAGAGTCAAAGATAATGAAAATCTATAAGAAAATAATTGTTTTTCAGCAGAAGAAAATACATGACATGACACCTAAGAGTGTATCTGGCATCACAGGCTGTTCAACATTTTACTTTTAATAAATCAAGGCCATCCCTGATTACACACAGATTGCATTTAATACCAAGTTGGGTCTGAGGCACCACTCTAAAACTCTGACTTAGGAAGCCAGAATGAGACACTGGAAGGATTTATGAGACATCCCATAATTCCAAATTTATCATAAAAGACAAACATTGTGCAATAAAAGCATCAAAATAGCCCACAAGAGAGTGAGAAAGTTCTTTAATTAGAATGTGGCACCCTGAAGCTCTCCTGTATATTTTATACAAAAACCACTGAGAAAGTTGGTTTTATTATTTTGATTAATAAAAATTGCATATAACTCTCCAGCCAAATTCTCAAAGTAGAAAATGTGTCCTGTATTATCAGCACTGCTTTCTGAAGACATTGTGGTACTAAGAACAGACAGTAAGGTAGTGCCAGTTTGGAGGCTGCCACCTCTTTATCAAAGTATAAGGGCATAATCCTAACTGAAGTTAAACTTCTATTGCAAGTGAATGCCAAGGTAAAGAACATTTTATCAAAACTACTTCTCTTAGACCAGTCAATCTTAGTGATTCTCCTCTTGCCATGCTCTTGCCTGAACTCAGGCAAGACTGTCCTCTTTTCCTACTTGATAGTGGAAAATTTGGCATCTCTGTTTCTGCCTTTCAGACAAGAGGGAACAAAATCAGTGTTGTTGACTTTCACACTTTTGGAATACAAAAAGTTTGGAAATTAGGCGTACAAATGACTTTTTTTTGCAGATCAGTTAGATAGAGAACAAAGGTTATATCTGCTAAAATGAATGTATTTTTTTTCCTCTATTGAAATAAACCAACCTTCATTTTCTATATTTCAGAACGAGTGTATTCTGCTAGTGTTCAATCCAACAAATCACTTGAACATATGCATACAGGTAAATTGACTTTCACAGGACTACATTTGCTATTAGACCTGTACTGAATACTGATATTGTCTCTATATTACTTCACTGGCCCATCTGCACCAGCCAGGCAAGTCACAATCATGGTTATACTTATTTCAACATGTATTAGTAATGCAGCACCTGATACACAGGTTCAATAAAGAGTGTTATAAAACATCATACCAGAACATTTGTTTTATTGGGAAAATTTCTGCATACAGCCATATTAGAACCAACCCAATATCCATGCATTCTTAAGAAATCAAAGGCATACACTTATCCTAGGCTATAGAAAAATTCAAGTGTCTGAGGATACCTAGGTGTCAAGTTTCCTATGCAGAAAACTCCATTCTCTAAAGCCTTTGAAGACCTTAAAGGCAAAGCAATTTCTATGAACAGAGATTACAAAAAAATAAGTGACTTGAAAACCCTAAAGAAATGTTTTAAATTTCTCATTGCTAACTCCAAAAATATATTTATTTCTCACAATAAGGAATAGCTGTGAGTAGTGCAAGATCAGATAAAGAGACATCTGACCTGACCAGGAAATTATCACTGAATCTGATTTTTACAGTGACAAAGTTGAAACTGGTAAAGCTGGGGTTAAAGAAGGAATGCAAACAAAAATGAATTATGTTGCACATAAAAGGTAGTTTCAAAGGGGAAATAAAATATGAGGTATAATTTAATTGGAGTCACTAGACTATTCTTCACATTATGCATAGTGTGCATACAATCACTCGTGCAAGTAGGTAAAATTCAATAAAAATGAATAAAGTTTCCCAACAAATTTAATGCATTTATCTCTTTTACTATGAATCATATACAGAAGTTGCACAGGTCTCCCAAGGACCCTGTTTCCAATTACACCCATCCCAGATAAAGGAATGCACTGAACACAGGTTTGTTCATCCATTCGTTTACAGTGCTCATTCATTATGAAAAAAGGCACAGAAATTGGATTGAGCCAATATCCCATTTCAACCCCATTTCAATTCTTTTCTGCAGCAAAACCCCCACTTACTGGTTGTTTCTGTAGTGTTTAATTTACAACAAAATCAGAGACAAATTTGGGGGGAAGGGAATGTGTGCCTCAACTGCAGCCAGAGATCTTTCACATCTTTATTAACAAAGATAATCACACAAGAAAAGACAGTAATTTCTTCTTTCATGAATATAATTAATGGTTTGGAATAGGAAAAATAAATCAAAGCACATATATAAGAAACAGATAAACTAAAAATATCAGCACTGACTTTCCACTACCTTTCCTTCTACCCAGCCTCAGCCAAGTCAGCTTTACAAAACCTCCAACTTCACATGACTGCAGGGAGCCACTGGTAATGGACAATAAACATTTGCAAAGGGTCATCAAGAAAAGAATAATATGTGAATATATGCCTAAGTAATTTCCCCAAGTGAGCTGGTCACTAATTAGCCCTACCTCTAGCCATTACACAGAAACATACAAATCAGAAACTGATACTGGGGTAAAAAAAGGCCTCATTTAGCAATCATCAGCCTATACCTCCAGGTCTGCATTACCAACAAATAATAAATGCCAGTGACACGGGGACTGACTACTGTGCAAATTATTTTTTATAGTTTTATTTAGAAGATGAAAGCATTTCCTTTGAGACACTGCAGCAGAGGACTTGGCAATATATGATGCATGAATCATGCAGTACTTTTAAGGGAAATATCTATATGCCCCTATAGCATAATTTTGTTAGAGGGATTTGTTTTAGAATGTAGTGCTGGAGGGGTCAAAGAAAAACATTACTGGACAATGCTGCCAGCAGACAACAAGTGTGAAGTGTAAATTACATCAGCCCAATTATAAAGCAAACCACTGGATATGTTCTGTCATTGATGTGACACAGACATAATAGAGATTTTTCTGGCACTATGCGAAATATTTTCTGCAGCTTCTCTGCTGTGCACAGAGCACATCAGGGTAGCATCTAATAGGGTCCTGCAGAAAAACCCTCATAATTATCTTCAGATAGAAACCATTTCTTATTTTATGCATAAAATAAAGATCCTTTTTCAACTTCCCATTTACAGGACTGATTAAAACCCCTTGTTTCCCAAGCCACAGCATCTACTGTGGTTCAAGAAGTGAATCAAAGGTAACATGGGGTTCTGATTCAGGAATTGTTGTTTTTCAGTGGCAACTAATCACATCTGCATGAATTAGAGTACTAATGAGGTAAACAGCACTGAGACAAACTGAAAAAAGTGGAATGATTTCATAATACTATCTAGATGCACTAAAAAGTAAATCAAAGGATATAATTCATTAATATTTTATTGATTGTTACATATAAATAGTAAAGAAAACCAGCAAATTCAGTGGTCAGAGTGGGTGTAATAAGGCAAAGTACATAAACCACATATTGCCTCAGAAAAAAAAAAAAAAAAAGAAAAAAAAGAGGAAAACTGAATCTTTAAGTAGTAAAAGACCTACTTTAAAAGTCAGCTCTTTTTAAAGATGTCTAAAATACCAAGAGCTAGTTGTGTGGCAGTGTTCACTGGATTGAAAGGAAGAGAAGGAAGAGAGGGAAGAAGAGAGAGAGGGAAGAAGAGAGAGAGGGAAGAAGAGAGAGAGGGAAGAAGAGAGAGAGGGAAGAAGAGAGAGAGGGAAGAAGAGAGAGAGGGAAGAAGAGAGGGAAGAAGAGAGGGAAGAAGAGAGGGAAGAAGAGAGGGAAGAAGAGAGGGAAGAAGAGAGGGAAGAGAGGAAGAGAGGAAGACAGGAAGACAGGAAGGAAGAGGAAAGAAAGGAAGGAAAGGAAGTTTATGAGCAGTGGGATGCATCAGCTGAGCTCCTTACCCACAGCAGGACCCCTCTAACCCACACTGCTTGGTACCTGAGAACGGCATCATGACACACTTGGGCCTCAGTGTATCTTACACAAAACGTTCAGATTCATTTTTAGCTCCTTTTATTTTCCAGAGAGAAGCTTAACTGTTATTTAATCAATTGCAAAACTTCTAAAAATCTCTATAAACACAAACATTCAATATGACAGCCATCAGACTTATCTTCTAGCCACTCTGCAGCCACAGTCCAGTTCCACAACCTCTGATTTTCGAAGCTGGTGACAAATCTTGATATGTCCAACTGTCCTTGAAGTTAGAGGGAGCCAAGCATCTAAGCCAGGGGCCTCATTTTTCAAACCCTCAAATTGCCTTTTTCACCTTTCAGAATCCCCCTGCTATTACCACAGAGCAGATCCTGACAGACTCTTTGCTGATGCACAGGAGGCAGCATTTTAGCAAAGCTTTCATGTTCTATGTATGGGTTTGTCAGAATGGCAGTGCCAGGAGAGAAAGAATATTTCACAGCAGGAGAGGGGGAGGCATTTTGAACCACCACAAAGGGCTGCATCAAAGCTTGTCCTTTTCCTAGGCACCAAATTAATGCCATGAAAGAAAAAGGGAAGAAAGAGACCCTCCTTCTCTGAGAGAATGGAGAACTTATAGAGATCTCTGGAAACAATTCACAATTTGGTTGCATGCAAACCTTCACAGAGATAATGTTGATCATAGATTTAACAAGAGGCTGCAGCAGAAATGTTAATAGGGCATGGTGGGAGATGGAAAAGGTGCAGGAATGCTGCCCCAAGAAATAACTCACTATTTTGCTGCTGAATTGATGTGCAGGGAAAAGTGGTCTGAGATTTAGTGTCACATTTCCATTGCTGCTGGAATGTCTTATCCCCGCCCCTCATCCAGTTATAATTGAACATGACTTGCCAAAGACCAGAGTATTCCAGAACCTCAAACACCATCAAGCTTCCAGTGTCTCAGCATGTTGTCAAACAAGCTTTAAAAGTACACCTGGCCTCTTCTGGATACTAAAACACAGTAAAGGTGCTTAATTAAGAAGGTTCTTCCTGGTCACAAAATTAAAACTAATGGAAATTTTTATTTATAATTTATTTTGCATTACTCTACAATGAAGAAATAAAAAAAACTCAACCACAAAGAAACATGGCCCACAAACCTTACAGTGATTTTGAGATGGAAGTTGATTTCAGAGTCAGGTCTACTTCTAAGCAATTTCTTTGTAAAATCCCATGGCTTTAAGAACTGAGGGGTTTTTCTGGACCATTTATCAGAGATTGTTTTCTTTCACAACCACTCCTACACTGTTACCCTCTTACTTCCAGCTTTAAGTGACATAGTTGAATGCCTTGGCCCTACACTGGAGCAATAGGAGTTGTTTCCATAGCCCCTCTGACATACTGGGAGAGCTGTCACCATAATACACAGGATTAAACCCCCAAACAAGAAACAATTGTACAGGAGCTTTTAAGCTTTACTTGCACCTGAATTTAATGTAACAGCAGAACTCCTGGCATGCATGAATAACTGTGAAGGCAGAAAGTGCTCACAGACACACTCAACACATCCATTTGGCCAGGTAGCAGGAAAGCTAAATATCACATAACAAATATATGAACATCTAATGGAGGTGAAATACAGTTTTATATGGTGTTTACTGTTAATTAGCAAAACAACTTTCAATCTGGTAGGGATTTCTTGGAATTTTTTTAACAAATAGAATATTTCTATTTAAGCATTTATTTTGCAAATATTCAGATTCATAGGTAAAATGAAATTGTTTTAATTTTTAATTATACTTTTGGTATGAATTCCATATAATTCGACAGCAGTTCTCTT
This sequence comes from Peucedramus taeniatus, assembly GCA_013400575.1. Taxonomy (NCBI): domain Eukaryota; kingdom Metazoa; phylum Chordata; class Aves; order Passeriformes; family Fringillidae; genus Peucedramus; species Peucedramus taeniatus. The sequence goes on along the minus strand of WBNO01007535.1, from coordinate 165,281 downwards.
TTTACAGCTAATTTTTAACTTTTTTCTGTGTTGAAAGATGCATCTAGAATCAGAGAATTGCCATGGACAAACACTGCCAGACTCCCAGCTGCACTGCAAGTTACTAATACACATGATCATGCTTTTTTACCAGGAAATCAGTTACAGTTCTGAGAGTAGGAGGACTTTTTGCCTGCATTCAGGTCAAATTGTTATTTAGCATTGGTACTTAAAGGATCCTTTTATGGCTCTAGGCATAGATAAGATTATTTACAAGTTAAGAATAGATCACAAGATAATCTTTCATGCCGAATACAGAAAATGCATAAAACCAAACTAATCCAATATAAATCTGTCAGGGTTTAACCCCAGCTGGCAACTCAGTACCATGCAGCTGCTCCTCATGTGACTGAGAGGGGAGTCAGGGAGGAAAATAAAGCAAACACTAAACCTCGTGGGTTGAGATAAGAACAGCTTAATAATTGAAACAAATGACATATAATAATAATCATTAGAATGCTACCAATAATCATTGCAACAAAAAGGAGTGGAGGAAAGAGAGAAAACCCAAGAAGCACAGGTGAAGCACAAAACAGTTGCTCACCACCTGCTGACTGATGCCCAGCCCAGCAATCAGTGGCCAACTCCCCCAGTTTATAAAAATGGGCAGGGCTGTCTGTGGAGTGGAAACCTCTGGTCAGTTCAGGCCAGCTGTCCTGGCCATGCTCCCTCCTGGCCCCTTGTGCACCTACTGCTGGCAGAGCATGAGACACTTGCAGGAGCAGGGTAGATAAAAGGCTCAGGCACATGTCCACTCCCACAGCAATCCTCGAGGATGGACTAGGAACATATCCCTTTCTTTCTTGTTATCTCTTCTAGCCATATAATGCCACTTTTGCTCTAGTGAGCTCTGGAAATAAATACTGAACAAAGCAGTAACAAATGCATCATTTCACCTGAAAACACATATTTCGAGTCCCAAGCTATCAGAAATTTTCTTGTATTTACTGTGCAAAAGACCACAAACATCCAAACAGTAAGAAATGCATAGGCAGCAACAATCATTTTAAAATCAGTGAGATAATTCTTTTACAGAAACAGACAAATCCTAATTTTAGCTACCACATTTAATTTTAGCTGCATGCTCCCAACAATAATCTTGTACTGGATAAGCCTTTAGTGACACAGCTTTTTGAAAAATACACCTGTAACAAAAGCAACACCAAAGGCTTCTGACCAAAAGGTTTTCCCAACACTTTTGTTAAGGTGTCAGAAAAATTCTGCCTTAGTTTTTTGCATCTATAAAAGTCTCCAATATCCACTCAGTAATACTTTTGGTATCCAGATAGTGGGTTATTGTATTGGCTTCCACTCTAGTATGGCCATGTATTTCAGCTTAAAACTGTGAGAACATAAACCACCTATTCTCAGGTCTGGCCTGATGTTCATCAGGGGTCAAAACAGAGGATAAAAAACACNGAAAAATACACCTGTAACAAAAGCAATACCAAACACAAGAAGATCTATTTACTGCATCTTTGCCAACTGGAAGAAAGCTAGGGAGGACAATGAGAAAAATCCGCTATTATTTTAACATTTACTGGGTTTTCATCCCATACAGGACATAGCAGTAGAGCAAACTCTTTCCCTGAAAAATACAGTTAATTCAGAAAACTAGTTCATGTGATTAATATATCAAGGTTCACCTATCATGCAACTGAAGGTATTATAGATTTAGAAAATAATTTTGTTTTTCTACAAAGAGTAAATTATGAGTCAACAGGGAGAAAAAACCCAAGACCTGACTGTCTCTGACTACTGAGCTCTTGGAGTCCAGTCTCAATTACAAACTTGCCATTCGCGCTTCCATCCAAAGTCTTTCATTTTGTTTCCTTATTAGAAATAATAGCTAAAGAAAGAAGAAGGAGAACAGGATGTATTTGAGTTGACAACACATAAATTTCCAAGAAATGTTAGTAGAGAAAGAATGAGACAAAACAAAACTTGGATTTCAAAATCTTGACAGCATGACTTTGAGTTTTCTGCTACAAAGGCATTCAAGATCACACACACACTGTTAGAACAAACTCAAGCTTTGCTTATTCAGACATTCATGTGGAACACAACCTTCTGAGTTTGTCTTTCAGCTCTGTCCCTACAAGTAAAGATTCAGCCCCAATCACAGTTTAATAAATGTTTTTGTATAAACCATTTTGGCATATGGATCATGAAATATCCTCTCATGCCAAAATTAATACCCACATAATAATAATAATAACAATAACAATAATAATAATAATTAATAATAATAATAATAATAGTGTCTCCCTACAAACCCTCCATTTAAAGAAGCCAATGCCTTAAATTTAGAATTGCAAAAAGCATTTTTTTAAGTAATGGACTGGCCTAACCCACTATAATTTTAGAAGTGTAATCTTCTATAATCTCTTTATAACACTAATATACAAACTAAATAAATATTATTATTAGTCCAGTATGCATGTCTAAGTTATATTCAAATAATTTTCTACTAATCCCCAAAAGTATACATATAATTCAGGCAAATCAAAAAGACTCCTCAACTAAAAGAAAGTGAAATAAGTCTACAGATCAGGCGTCCAGGAAGTGCAGCACGTTAGACTGATAACTGCTAATTTCTGAAGATACTTCAGAATACTCCAGGAAGAATACTTCTGGAAAATTAATGTCTTCATAAAAATGTGTAGAAGCAATAAACCCCTGAGATTAGCAATATAGCATCTGTTAAGCAGTTTATTTTTTATGTGAGTAGAAGTCTGACAAAGGGGTCATGCAGAGTTAGTATGTATGTCACAAGTTACAATACATTTATTTCTCTGTGAAATATAAAATATTTACTGTACTGTAATATGTTGCTGATATTAAATAATTCTATCAAAGCCAAGACACACATAAGGTTTTGATGATTTTCTGAGAAAATAGCAGCATAAATCTTAGGCTTCTGTATAATTATCTCGAACAGCCAATAGAACTCCTATGGTTTCTTCAAGCTTCTTTGTTTTTCAGGGCAAAAAGTGAAATGATGCTTCTTCAGGGAGAAATTGCTCAAATATACAGACATTTTCACTTGGACTCTTAGCTCCATGAAACCTCATTAACTCCACTGCTACCCTGAATAAGAACCAAGTGTTTTCTCAATTACATCAACCAAAACTGACTTGAAGGTACTAATGGCAGTGTAAATAAAGGGAAACAGCCTCTTTACACTAATTGAGCATGTACATCTGAATTTCTAACTTTACCAGTCAGAGCTTAAATCAACTCTTTCACATCAGGATGTGCCAGAACCTGGACAGAGTTATCTAATGATATTACAGGAAGAGGGTATTCATGCTCGAATGCCTAGAAATTGGTAAATTGATGCACTTCCATCTACTTTTCAAAAAGTTTACATTACCTTGAATATTGTTCCTTCCTAAACATAACCAAAATATCATTTTGTGCAGGTCTCCATGCTTGTGTTGGTCTTTGAACACCAACAATGGGTAGTTTACCTCTCCTGCCCTGTCAATGCAGCAACTGTTTACTGCTACTTATTGTCCATGAGTGAGAAAGTAACCCTGTCAGGACTACATAAATTCAAAATTGTTTCAGCCACGGTGTTCTACAAATAGTCACTTTCTTCTTTAGTGTCATTTTAAGACTAAAATAATATTTTACTTCATAAAATCATCAGCTTAACATTCTTTATGAAAGCATAACAGTGGGGAATGTTGAAATTTCTTAGTGTTATAGTTGCTGTGTAATAAAAAGCCCACTACTCCATTTAATTCTTTGCAAATGTTGGTACTCCCACGAATGTTTCAAAAGCAAATGGATCTTTTCCTTTCTGTGTACTTGTGGCCAGTTGTGCTGGTCTAATGGCCACAAACTAATAAATAACATTTAACATTCTTTTAGATTTACCACTTTAATACTATTCTAAATTATGCTGCTTCAACAGCTAGGTTAGACTGTTTTACAACCAACATTTTCAATTAAAGATTAGATAAACCCAGTCCAATTAAAAATAAATAAATAAAATATTTTAAAAGAAGTAGTGCAGCCATATCTATCTTAATTACCAAGAGAGTTTTTAAGTTTTAACTAGCAATGTTTCCAAGTCTCGCACTTTATTGTAGATTTTCTCTCATCTTTGCCACTGAAATGAGATGTTCTTTCCTAAAACATTCATCAGCACTTTATGGTCTGTCATGGTGAGCCTTAGATTAGTTCAGAAGTTCTTTTCAGACCTGTAAAAACTATTATCTTCCAAGCACAAAATGGAAAACAATCCTAAAGTAATCATCAACAGCATCATCAAATTCCAGAGTAAAACTTACTCTTTACAAAGAGTTATCCTTCCAAACTGGTCTCCCCTTTTGACTTCTCTTGTTTGATCTCAGGAAATATTTGGACAAGCAGTCTTTGCTGTCTGGGGCACAACCAATCCCTCTGATCTTCCTCAAATGAAATTAAAACAACTTTGCTAAGAAAGATGGGAGAAAATATTCCATTCTTCAAACATTCACTTATTCTATGCTATTCACTTATTCTTATCTATGCACAAGAAGGAGTCCACCAGTCTCATTTTAATTGGATCTACTTCTCTCAAATAAGGACATTCAGTAAGTTGGCTCATCTTTTAAGGATTTATTCAGTAATTTGTACTTGAAGAATGGAAGAAGAAAAAAAAATATTGTAGTTCCAGTGCATACAATCAGTTTATACCACAGAAATATTTTACTAGCAATATAACCTTCTCAAGACTTAATGTCAGGTTCTCCTTCTTTCACATGCTTCAAAACTAAATTAACCACTTTTAAAAAAATTTCCCTATTCCATCTAAATGGCTTTGAATTTGAAATGTCTTAGATGCATTTTGAATGACAGGGTCAAACACATATTGCTTCAGCACACAGATTAGATACTTGGATAATGGGACCACAGAAAAGAGTGCACTCACCTTTGTCAGATACACAGGATAAGCACTATCCCTAAACACCACCATAATCCTAGCCCTGAACACTACACTAACCCCTGACCCTACCCTAACCACACTGCCCTAACCACTACCCTCAAAATTACCCACAACCACTGCCTCAACCCCTCCACTACAAACTTCACTGACCACCACCCCTACAAGGCAACCCAACTACTACTACTAATCACTATCCTACCCCTAAAACCATCACCAGAGGGGGTGGTCCAGATCAGAAGGATGTAGGAACAGCAATGCTGGGGCCTGGCCACCATCACTTGGCATACCTTTTCCAGCCCCAGTGCTCCTGGAGCTGTAGGCTCTGTGACTCTCTAATCCCTAACCCTAACCACCACCCCTAGCCCCCACAGATGTGTAATGATGGCTCTGCATGAATTGCTTCAGCCTACAGTTTAATCATTCTGAAAATGGGCCCACAGAAAATTAATCTTTGTCAGATATTGGAGACCTTTACCAAGTTGATCAGGATGTAAGTGGTTGGCAGGAAGACAAGTAATGCAATAAATAAGCACAGGGACTGTTCACAAGGACTAGGATCAATCCCTTCAGCTGCCTGACTGATCAGATCACATCCTCAGGCAGCTTGGGACAACCTCCCCAAATAATTGTTTCAGCATGAACTAGCCTGTTCAACAGTATAGGAGACAACACAGGAATTTCATTATAGGATGCTTACAGTATTCAGTTACAATTCAGATTAAAAATGAAAACAGAATTCCCAGACAGCCTTGTGCTACTGCAGTCAATACCACCTATAAATACAAAGTTTCTAAAATCCAACAAAGTTTCAATTAATTACAGTCTAGCTATAAGATAGAATAACCAGGAGATGAAAGGGCTGAAAAGACCAGACTTCAAAGAATAAAGTAGGTGGAATTTGTGATCTATCCTTTTGTTCAAAGTAGATCTCTCTCTCCCCAAACATTTTAAGGAGCTTTTGCCCTCTAGCAAGACAGGTACATTATGTACATCAGTCCTGGACTGAGGAAATCAACAGAAATAAAAACTGAAATTTCTACAGAAATAAAATCTTATTTATAAGAACTTCACCCTCAATGCTAACTACTTTGCCTAATGAAAGGGCCCAAACCATCTGATTCTGGTTCAATTAAAGTCTCCAGTGCAATCACTGTTAAAGAGTGTAAGCAAGCTGCCCTCTGAGCATCTCATTGCAGACCTTGACAAAGGCATGGAGCCCAAACCCCAGCAGTATAAAATTTCCTAATAACACTCTGGTTACACTACCACACAGGTAATGTCCCTAACTTGTAGAACTCCCTTCTTCACCTCTTCCCAACACTCCCACAGGCTCTGCTGGGAGTCAATTCACATGAGCAGGTACAAAGAGTAAGTAGGTCTACAGTAACAGAGGCACCATGAAATCTTTGTTCCCACAACAAGTTTTGTGCAGCTTGTGCAGGCAAAAATTTCATCACAGCCATGTTGAAGAAGGAACACAAATAGCTATGTAGCCCAGCTCAAGGAGAAAGTGCCCAATTTGTTTAGGACTCAAGCAGCAGTTCTGCTGCACATCTCCACTTGCCCACACTGGCTAAGTGTGCAGAGTGGGCTGCCCTGTAAACTTTATCTTTAGGAAAATAAACTAGAAGTGCCATATGAGGATCCATAAATGTGTTCCAACACCTAAGCCAGACAAAGCAAAGAGTTTTCTTTTGGACAGCTTCAAGGAGACCTAGTGGAAATGATTCATATCAGGGACCAGAGTAAAAACAGGTGAAACAAACACAGCACAGCATAGGTAGAGATTAAAACATCAACTGTTTTGATCTAGTGAACTGTCAGATTGCAGAGTTACTTGCTCATGTAAGGTGTTATCATGTCTTTTAAAAGGTTCAGAGCTCAGACAATAATAAAAATAGCTGTGAGCTAAGAAATCAAACACAAAATTTACTATATATTTATTATACTCTCCCCTTATGATTTTCCTCCACAATTCTGGGAGAGAAAAGAGTTTTATTTCTAAATATAGCCTGGTACATACCTTCCAAAAATGTAGTTGGCCTTGAGAAGACAATAATTCACAACTAGTCTAAATTTTACTGAAGGGCAAAGTTTTCTGAAGAGAAATATTGGTGGTTCTAGTTTTATACCTAATTCAAGTCTGAATTAGCTCACTGGTGGTCTCAAAACTTCTAGCTAATCAGATTTAAAGACACAGCACAGTAATTTATTGAACAGTTTAATAACAGGGATTGCCAAGATCAAATGTGATTGTAGAGAGTAAAATAAAAAACATTTATGCTCTAATTATCAGCGGTCTACATGAAGGGGCCTGTAAAAATTTCTAACAGCTCTTAGAAATTATTTTCACAGGTCAAAACCAAAGACCTATTGCACAGGAAGCCCTCTGTGTCCTGGGGCTGTGCTGATGTGAGGATTCACAGCCACTTGTTGCTCTCCACACGAATCAAAGGACAGGGATGCTCACACACAGGAAATAAAGCAAGGCACTGTTTGCTCCAGTGGCAGAGTCCTGACAAAGTGGAAGGATGGCAAAACATCTGCCACACACACAACACTTCAGAGCACTTTGAGGTTTGAACATGGCAGAATTCCCCCCAAGTTCTAAGTTTCTGTCATTAATATTTCAGTTTCTTTCTTGTGTAGTAACTTCAGAAGGGAAAAAAAATAACAGCAAGACCTGATCCCAGCCAGCCAACAAACAAAGATTTGAAACTGGTCTCAGATAAGGAAAATCTAAACCAAAGAGCACATCCATGAAGAAGAAAAGGGCCTTTTCCTGGATACACCAGATTCTTTCCTATGCAATGATGAACAGCACTGGTTGTGCTGTGCTTGTAACACTGGGCTTCCAGTACCAAGCAGGTGATGGTCAGCAATGGCTTGGTTATGTTACTAATTTCATTATGAACTTTGTGGAGAAAAAGAATGACTCTCACTGGATTCTTGACTTTTCTAGTCTGTTCATATTCTGTGCACCCATTTCCAGAGCCCAATCCCTTGGTTCACTTGCTTCCCTCTTCTCCAGGATAACACACACATGAAGCTCTCTGTGCCATATGAAGCCATGCAAATGGGGATGTTGCCAGCAGAACTGCAGACAGACCTACAAAACTGTGCTTCATCAGCATCCCTGCCATTTGTTCCATCCCAGCTGATAAAACAGTATAATTGATTTAAACCATTATAACAGATAATGCACTTCATTTGGTATTAGCAAACAAGAGTCTGGTACACTGGAAATTAAAATAGGCATGCTGCCTAGAACAGAGGGACTGAAACATAATATTTTTAAAATCTCTTACTCTCCAGATAAGGAGCATTTAAAATTTAATTTATAGCAATTCTATTTTTCCCAATGTGTCCATATTTAATTTTTTATTTAATTATTAATAATAAGCTTATTAACCTAGGAATGATTTACTTTTATCTACCTTCTTATTAGCAGTAGAAGTGACTGTGACAAAAAACCACAATAATGCCATAAAGAAAGATGTGAACCTATTTTCAAAGTCTCTTCACACCTGTTTCCTAACATTTTAATTTATTTTCCTATTTTGCACATCATGCTTTTATCTTCACCTTCACAGCATCATGTATTTATTACAGTTAAGCAATCAGTGTCTTTATTTTCTAATCTACTGGGCTGTAGTGTTTTTAGTCTGTATATGAAGTGAAGAGACTATCAAGTTAAAATCTGATTATTAGAGTACATTAGATATTCTGCATAATTATGGGCCCAGTGGAAGGCTAAGAAGATAATGCATTACAAACCTAATTTACTAGTTTTTTTTTTTATTACATAAATGAAGCTTTCTTTATCTCAAATTGTATCTCACTAGAATTCTTGCTGAGCTTAAGAACAGTTGTCCTTTTTTTTTTTTAATGAATGTTGTTGCACTTTGCCATGTGTCAGCAAAAGGGTTCTGAAATGTAAGGACTGTAGGAAAAAAATAGCAGCAAGACCTTCGCCACTAAGGACCTAATGCTTTATTACTTGTCAAGAAACATAAAAGCAAAATAAATAAATTAAAATGATGCACCACTTTAGTGAGAATGGCAGCCTGTCATATAAATTTAATCCCAAAGATTTAAATTGTGTTCCACAGTAGCATTAGAAAAAGATAGAATCCAATTAAAACCATGCTGGATTTCAAGGACATTGCGATATTCACTCTGCTTCTGTCATGTAAAATAAATTTAGTCCTGATTCAGTGCTGAGTACAAGGAATTAGATTTTGTAATGATCTATTTCCTCAGGTATTTTGCAGTACTACCTTAAAATACTGGATAACAGTCAACAAATTTGCTGAGCCAAGAGGTATATTTCTAAAGAGGCATATTTATAAAGAAAATCCAGCCATTAGGCAAATAATTTTCAAACCCAGATTTAAGTCACCAAATCCACATGCAAAAGTGACCATTCAACAGTTTTCAGTAGATGGGACACAGAAAACAAAGTAAAACTGCAGGGTATAAACAAGGTATTGAACATTTTGTTAAGAGAAAGGTCAGCTGCACAGCAGAAGGAATTCACTTTGCCCATTTGTCCTGGCTGCCTCTCTGCACCAGAGTAAACATGAGAGGAAGAGAAGGTGTCACCTTGTCCCAGCCCAGCTGGGCAGGCACAGCAGGAGCCAGCCCAGAGCTCTGGGCAGAAATTGGACAGAACCTGTTGGTGCAGCACAGGCACAGCCCAGGAGAAAAGGCCTAAAGCAGCATCCTCCAGAGCAGGGAGGAGGGCAGAGCTGGCAGGGGAACTTACAAAAGGAAGAAAAGCCAAGGAAACCCCCAGAGATGCTGAATGGAGGAAAGGCCATTACACCATTCCATCTACAACCTGCCATGAGACAAGGAGGGGGCACACATCTTGACCTTCAAGGAGGCATTGATCTTCATGACTTGACATGAGAATTATATTGGGTTGATTTTTTTATAAGCAGGTTATTTCTTACCAAAGTCACTCTTATGACAAACGCAATTAAAATATATGCACAAATCCAGTTAGGGAAAAATTAACCTAATTATTTGTAGAAACCACATTATGAGAAAGGTATGAAACTTCTTTTCTCTGCATGTATTTTAAAAATGGAATACATACAGCATGAACTACAACTAGTGTCCTTCAGTGAATATATACTTTACCATATAATCAGAAATACACATATAATATCAGGGTATTATTGCACCATAAACCAGTCTTCAACAGCCACAGGGCTTTGCTCCTTTGTTTAAAAAGAATTTAACACAGTTGTGCCATGAAAAAAGAAAAAAAAAAATCTGTAGCTTGTGTGTGCTTCTATGCATCTCTTAGAAGCAACGAAATTAATGCACTTTGTTTCCTATACATAGATCCTGTTACAAGACTGTTTTCACAAATTGCAAGATCTCCAGCTCTGCTGTATTCTAATTAGGTCACAAGAGGAGAAAAAAAAAATCTACAGACACGTTTCTAATCTCAAATAATGCACACAACATGTTTTCAATAGAAATTCTGTTTTCAGATGTGATTGCTTTTTTATCTTGAAAGTAATTTATTCTTTAAGTCTTGGACAACACACACAGTACACACTCCACACACATGTTCACTTAATGAATTTGTTTATTTGTAATAACTAATGGTGCCAAAATTGTTTTAGCACAATGAACAGTGGAATGTCTCAAACCATAAATTAGGATAGAGAACGCATCAAAGCAATATATTTTAATAACACTTTCATTACCAGAGATGAATTTTTTTTTTTCTAGGTTGTGATAAATTTATTTGTTGCTGAAAAATGAAATTCTAATAGTTTCTTTTCAGTACAAATGTCATCTGATTGGGTCTGGAGGCAAGTCCTTACATAGCACATCACTGAATTCAAATACAGCATCATTTTTTAGATTTATCAGTACTACTAAGGTTGCAAAAATCTATTATAAAATTGTGATTTATCCAGCAACATTAAGGGGAGAAATATATGTTCTCTATCTTCAGTTCAGCATAAAGAAGATTCTAGTTTTTATCATGCCAGTCTACTACTGTTGAAGTGAAAAACCTCTTTTCTTCAAGTCAGTCTTTTCCTTTTATCCTCAGTGACCTTTTTAGTAGTCTCAGGTCACAAACAGTATGGCCTGGTGACCTAAGATTAGCCATCAGTGAAAAATAGGCTACATCTCTATTCTGCCTCCAAAGAGCAGAGATTTGACAAGGTAGTGCTTAATAGAATCTCCAGGGTAAATGACACAGTTTTCTATTCTGTGTGGGGAGGGAAAGTCCAGCTTGCAGGGCTTAGACTTGGGTCACCATGTCAGATCCAAACTGCTAACAAGAAGCACATGGCCAAGTGGAATATAATTAAGCAACAGAAATTCAGGTCAATTGTAGCTACCAAAAATCCATACAGAGTTTGGCATTTTACATAAAGCTACATAAAGGTATCTCAAATATGCACTTATGCTGAATTGAAAGGTTATAAAGGATATAACACTGTTCTCCTCATGCAATCACGATATACAAGAAATATCAGAAGACCATCCAGACTTATAAACCAACATTTCCTTTGTACTTGAATGGCAAAGGATAAAAAAACCTCACAGTTAATGAATTGGGTGCAACCCAAGGCCAACCAGAGAATAAGAACAAGATGCATCTCCTGCATCTGTAGAACTATTCCATCAAGACTTTGCATTTTATCTGCTTTTGAGGAAACATAAGGAGCACTCAGGCATCTCATGGTGTGACACCTATCCCACATTGTTAATTTTGTGCATTATTTGTCAATGAAAATTTTGTTCTAGAGTGATTATAATATTACATTTTCTTTTAAGAAGTGCTACAATTTGCTCTCCTGCTGAATGTTCCCCCATTTTTCCAGACAATCTGTGTAAAGGAAGGCCTTTAAGTAAAGTAGGTACTGAGAACTAATCCTTGCATTTGCTGTTCTGGGAGAAGTCAGGAAAGAGGTCAAAAAGTAGCATCCTATTAATCTATTATATCTATTAGTTTAATTTCCAGAACATAAATGAAAGGGGCTTCTCAATTTCCACAGTGATCAAGACGAGAGTCACGTTCATATGACTTTTATCTGTAACACTTTGTTTTCTCATCTGTGACAATAACAGCCTGATAAACTCTTAAATTGCTCTGCACCACTGAAGCCTTATGACAGAAGACACGTTTTCAGAAAAGTACATATTTGAACAACATTATAAGATTTGAAGACAACTTATTTTTCAAAGCACCAAAGACAGCTCACCAATTATCTTGTTGAAAACCAAAGTCTGATGACAATTAAACAGAACAGCAGATGTACAAAATGACATTCTATTGTGAAAGTCATTCAGCAGCACAAACTTAGATACTTTCCATAAGAAAACCATACATGAACTGTGAATAATGTACAGAACTTTGACATTTAGCAGCACAAAATTTCTGAGTGACTTGTGCCCTGTGGAGGGTCAAGTTTTAAAATGCAGAGTTACCGAACACGAGGGCAGAATCTATTAACACCACAAACACCAAGAGGCTTTCCAAACAACTTTCAGCAACTGTTCAAAGCTACACATTCCACATCACAGTGAAGTGTTCATCAAAGGGAGAATGGAACAGCCTGTAAGAAGTGATCACTTCTGGTTCTTTATTGTTCACAATATAACCTCGTGCCATTGCTCCATTTAAATAGCTGCACATTTTGTCTCTGCAGACCTCCGAAAGAGTTATATGGCACCAGCAGTCAGTAAACAAAAACTGCATTGAATACTGATTAAATTGCAAGCCAGAAACCAATATCCCTCTTCCCTGCCTTCCCAAACCTTAGGGGCAAACTGCAGTGAGAAATGAGATGCCTCCAGCTGCATGATGAGTGGTGCAGCTCTCACACTCCTGCTGAAATGTGGCTACAGGTTTGTATCACACACAGGGTGGGAACAAGTCACTCAAACCACACTGGAGAACTATTGAAAGAGAGATACTTTCTCTCCTGTTTTGTTGCTGCTGGAAAGAGAAAATTGTTTCTATTCTAGCAGAAGTAGCATAATACTATATTTTAGACTTCAGGTCTGCCAGTATTGCTGAGTTACCAGGTCAGGTTACAATGAAGGCAATAAGACCAGCTTACTAAACCCAAGAATTTTAAAGGTCAAGACTTTAGAACAAGAATTCCTTTGAAATACTTTGAAACATATTTCAGCTTTTTTTTTTTTAAATCATGACCAGGGTGATTAGCTTGTCATAGCAGTGTTATTTGCTAAGTTTAACATCTAAAAAGATACATGTATGTTCACAATAATTCAAGAGATGAGGCTTTAATGTAAAAGAGACAACCTGGGTCCTGGGGTAAAATGACTGGCTGTGTTGGCAATTACAGCTATATTCCAAATTCTATTGCTCTTGAATCCATTTCTCTTACAGTGCACCACTTTATATCAGGTATCACTTTAGTTTCCTCTTATTTTCCTTGAACCACTTACCTTTGAAGTGATTTAAAATGCTCCTGGCATTGCTACTCACAGGTGCAATGAACTTGCAAGATACTGCAATTCTCTTACAAATTGTCAAATTAGGGCTTATGACCTGTTCCCATAAATGTGTTGGCTGTTGGCTGTTTTTTTGGGGTTTTTTTGCCATGGGGTTGAGAGGCAGGGAGCATTCAAACCTGTTTTCTTCCAACATGGCTATGAACATAAAGCACCATCTCTTCTTCTTAGTCTCTTTCAAATAATCAAGAACCACTTCTTTAGTCCTAGTTTTCACCTCTGAAATTATTTCATAAAAATTAGACACAAAAATATTTTCATATAAATAGAAAACAAGACCCACTGAACAATAGAAGAGGACTCAGAAAGCTTCTAGGATACCAAGTTTATTTGTCCATTGCAGTGGCTCATTTGGTAATAAACTGGGAAACTGATAATTCATGCTAAAGGCAGAATTTTAATAAAGCTATTACAAGTTTATCATTTGCTACTTTTCAGCCGTAAGTAAATAAAATACTTTTGCTCCATGAAATATCCTTATCTGTGGAAGCACAGAGAACTAATCCTCTCTTTGATCTCTGACAGATGCCTCTACCAGAAGAAAATTTGAAGTGGGATGCACATGAAAGAAAATCCATCTGGGGAAAAATGTTACAACTACCCAAAACAAGTGTGCCAGGTACAGAAACCCATTGTAGAGATATGAAAAAATTAAATTATCAATAAGAAATAGATGTAAGGAAGGCAATGTTAGGAACCATAACATAGATGACCCCTTCAAAAATTACAGAAAACAACAGGGTTCTTTTCTAACTGAAAAGAGACTCCCAGTAAGTTCAGAAGATGTATCTCCAGAAATGAGTGTATCAAAATGTGATCTTCCTCTTCAGATCAGCAACTAAAGGCTACCCTCATTATTTTTAATAGCTAGTCCAAATATCTTTAAACTTCTATGAAACATATTCCAAGATCAGAGGAAGATGTTTATAGGATTCAATAAATATATGAAGAATATATATAATATGGGTGTGAAGTCATACCCAAGAAGAAAGGAAAATATGGACAGGAACTCTTTTCTATATATTATACTTCTTGTTGAGAGGGCAGTCATGATTGCACCAAGATCTTGGAATAAGCAACAATTAAATATGAATTTGAGTAGTTATTAACATTCAAAATATTATGCTGGAAGTACTCTTGCTTAAATACACACAACAGAAGAGGGCATTAAATATAAAAGAACAGTAGCCCACAGGACTTCTTGTTTTAATTACAACATGTATATTTTCTGCCATTAAGTAAAAGTCAGATCTGGTATGAATTAAGGTGATAATCACCAATCTGAGACAGCTGAAAAGCTAAAAAAGCACTGCTAAACAATAAAAGTCCCAAGAACAGTAACCAACCAATATTTGCTGCAATTATGAATTAGAAAGTAACTTTGGCTTCAGGTCATTGTAGAACACACTGCTTTTCAGCTGCAAATCTCTGCTGGCTCCTAGGAATGGGGTATGTTACAAAAGCAGAGGAATGGTGCATAAGTATCTACAAGAAGGTCAACACTCACAGAAATGCTGCAACTGTAAGTGGATTTTTATTCTTTAGATATCTTTTAGTACAAAAGCTACATTCTTCCAGATGAGGATGAAGACTTAAGGAAATGTTCTCAAAATTGTATGTTTAGTCTTACTTATTTATTAGAAAGAATTCCCTGAATATTAAATTCACTTAAAAATCCTCAAATACATACTGAAAGATAACCTTATTCTCCAAGAACACCTTATTCTGAATTAGAAAAGATTTTGTTAATAATTAAAAAAACAGGCAATGTACACTCATTTTTTTTATACATTATTTATAAATAAGCAAGACTGTAGCGATGCCTCACTTTCATGAGGGCAAGAAAAGATTAACACAGAATTGGGAGGGTTTTTTATTCATAGCCCTCTTTTGCACAGCACCCAACCAAAAAGCCTCTCTAGAATTTTCTCAGAACTAATTTTTTTCAAAGCTCTGATTTTCCCTGGCTTACAGTGATGTGTCTGTGATAAGCTCTCATGTTCACAGTCTCCCCCCCTCTTGCACATCTAGTCAAGCACCTTTTTGAGCTTCCTCATATTAAAAAGCATGTCCTCATTTAGGATGGGGAAGTATATCTGAGTTTGGGACTGAAGCCAACACAAGTTCATAAAAGAAGCAGACCCGTCTTTTGCGTTTTTAGAAAAATGCAGTGCCTACATTAAATTTATTGGCATTCCATCAAAATTCCACCACCACAAATGAAATAAAACATTCTTGAATTTTAAGTCCACAGAAGTTTCATGCTGAGCTCAGAGAACAGTACATTAGCATAGTTATGAAGCAGGTACCAATTCAACCCTTATTGTTATGTTTAATTTAACACCCTATAACTTCCAGCAAATATTACACAGCCTTAAGTGCATAAACCAATCTAACTCATGGCAAAATTTCATCTATTTCTTAACTACTTTTGAAACATATATGCATTACATTGTTCATCTGATCCTTTCTAGCTTTGCTCAGCTCAGATACTGCTGCTCTCCCTATCCTGTCTCTTTATTCAGTTGAAAATATTTGGGAACAAATCAGTAGATGGTTGAATGAATGACCATGCTGAGACACACCAAAGTCCATTAAGTCTGCAGTTCCAAATGCCACAGCAGCCAGAAACTTGTGCCTGAGAAAGAATTTAGGAGAAAGGCAACTACATATTGACTCTTTTCAGGTACAGCCCCCAGGCTGCCGTGCAGCTCAGGAACCTCCTAAGCCAGAGGTGGTGTTTTGTGTTCCAGGGAAACCACAAGTGCCAGAATCTAGCTCAAAGCGAAGTCCTAATAGCAGCTAATAATCTAAAGCTCAGAAAATTTCAAACTGATAAAGAAAAACCATGTACATTAGAGAATAGAATAAAAAGTAGAAGTTGTATTTAAAAACAACAAAAAAAAGAGAAATCTTTCATGGAAGTCTTTTAAAAAAGTCTTTGGAGAGTTAACTCTTTTTTTTAAAGTGTAAATCCACACCTCAGTCCTGCTCTCCTGTGTGTGTGTATATACACTCCAACTCAGAGGGGAGGGAGGCTCCCTTAACCCCAAAGGCATACGTGTCAATCATGTATGTATAGAAATATTTATTCCTATCCCCGTTAAAAAATCTCAAAGGTGTTTGGCTCTCCACATTTGCTGTACAGTGGTACCTTTGTAAAGTGAGATTTTTTTCTACTTAACTGTCCATAAGAAAAATCCTCCTTTAGCTGTTAACTATTATGCTTTCTATGCTGCATTACAGAACTACCCTATTATGTAAGCTGGTTCAATGCATTGCTCCTTATCAATGCTTAAAGACAGAAGTGCTGTCAGGATATTTTACTTCTCTTTAGCTGACACTGTACTTCAGGATGTGTTCACTTCAAGCTCCTAGATTGCCATCTTCTCAACCATTAATGCTCAAGTCTACCTTCCAGTGTTGCAAATTCTTCTTTACTGCTGCTTTTTCTCAATAGTTTGTAGATAATGTCCCATCTTGATTTACACCCCTGAAATACCGGGTATTTCACTGAAACACAAGAGATTATTTTAATGCTGTTATGTTAACAGCTCTTGTGTGAAATTAGGGAGCTGTCAGAAGGTCATCTGGTGGGGGTTTAGCCAGGGATTGCATCCAGAGGTTATTCGGATTTTACAACTACTGGAAATCTCTCTTCAAGAACTCTTTCAAAGCTCAGTTTAGTGACAAAAATAACTCTATTTTTAGTTATCTGAACTTTAACAGCTGATGCCCTATCTTCATTGTCAATTTATTGGTTAGTTTTGAGCAGCAGGTGGCTCTGATTAACAGAGTGATATCAGGAATCACTCCAGGGCAAACCAAAATCAGTGAAACCTTAGGATGCTTCCGAGTGGATTATGAAATGGACCATGCCAACACTGAAAAAGCTGAAGTGGAGTTGCCCTTGCTGGTGGCATCATGGTTACTTAAGGACACGACACGGTTACTTCAGGACATCATGTCAGACAGACAGAACAAATGCACACAGCACTCATCTAGAAACACTTAGAAAAGAGCAACAGTTGGTGTTAAAGGTAGGAAATAATCTTTGAGAAAGCTGAAGCTGTAAAAAAAATCAGACAGCATCAGAACCAGACAAAATCAAAATCTGGCTGGCACAGTGTGAAAGGATAGACAGGCTAAAAAATGTTTAAAGCTGGTGAGTCTTTGGGTCCAGTTTTGGGTATAAGAGAAGCCCTTAAAGAACATAAGGTGATAGAATGAAAAGCTAGAATGCATCCAGCAAGTGGGTCTGTAAACTCACTTCAGAGAAGTCAGGCAGGAGCTCAAGTTGTCAGATACTCTGGCATTGAGAACTGTATGTTTGAACCTCAGCATTTACAGAGTTTATAGGCATACTGAAAACTTGTTACCTACCAGTAAAACACCAAAAAAATAGGTGTTTTTAAAATTTCATCTTTAATAAATTTCCATATTTTTTCTCCTCCTTTTTTTTTTTCTTTTCTTTCTTCTTTCTTCCAAGGGAAAAACAGGGAAGCTCAAATATTTTACCTAAGGCTTTTCTCCCTTCCAAAATACTAGAATGAAAGACAGTAGCAGCCAAGAGAACCTGACAATACTGGAACTTTCTGAAACAAGGTTTTGCATATCTCTCTTGGCAGCTGGCAACAGAATGTGACAAATGAGAATTCTCACTCCAAGCTGCTGGCTGCCAGTCATGAGTTATCTTATTCCTTGCAGTGAGAGCAGACCACAGAAAAAACAGGAAAGCAAATAGGCCAGAGATACAGGGAAAAGACAACAGAAGAAAAAGAAGAGGAAAAAAAAAAAACCCCACAACAAAGGAAGCAATCAGATGATGAACACATACTCTTGATGCTTTATTTAGCATCAAGAATTCTTCTGTCAAATTATCATAGGCTCTAATGAAGGTTATATAAAATTAAAAACATGGTCCTTGCTATAGGCATGATTTAATTTGTTCTTGAGTTCATTTGAAGTGTGTCAACTTTTAATTGTTCTTTTAGAGGAACTCGTGGCTTGCTGAAACTGCTTATTATAATACAAAGCCTACAGCTAAGCCCAAGTGGCACCCATCAGACTGTCTGCTTGTCACATTACCAACTTCAGAGCACATCCTGGCCAAATAAACACTTTTTCTGCACCAAGCTCCCATCAAAGGGGGAATTCAAGGGAGGAACAAAGTTTCTGTTACTCATTCCCTCCTGTTCAACATGCCATGTATGCTTTTACTACAATGTTTTTTGCACTGTAACTTACCCACGGTAATGTTCATTTTTTGTATGTGTGAATCTCATAATCTTTGAGTGATGCACTTGGGTTTAACTTCAGATGTGACCTCCATTTCTCTCAGTACTTTTCACTGCCTGGAAAAAGAGCCCTCTCTTTCACAGCCTTTTATCCATTCACAGACCACTGTTTTGTTCTTGGAATTCAAGCATTCACTCTGCACACTCACAAATCCTGCTACTCCCACCTCATAAACTAGCAACTAGAGCCCAGGGGACATGGAAACACTTCCAGAAGATTGTTTCTTCAGTGGAAGACATTGCAACAGCAACTAAAACCAGAGGGAGCTTGTTTTCTATGCAGTCTGGAGAGAGAGAAAGAGTATTTTCTGCATCTTCCTACAGCAGCACATCACTGCTCCTCCTTTCACAGGGTCTGCATTTCCTCCTGCAGCCATGGCACCCTGGCTCCAAGCATCTCAAATTACCTATGGCTAATTTTTTTGTGCTGGAAATATGCAGATGTTTTTACAGTAAGTTGCCCTGAAGTTTGAAGAAGCAATAGAAAAAGAACCAGCTAGCACCACCACCTATTGGTGAAAACAGGGAATTTTAAGTTATTGATTTGTATGATATTATGTAAATATGTACTTATTAATACTTCAGCTTTAAAGGGCAGATACAATTTATTGTAAACACTGGGTGAGGATGTTTAAGAGTAAATAAAATCCTGAAAATGACAGGTAGGTTGTAAAAAAGTCCTTCAAAAAATTAAGGGAAATAAGCACCAAAGCTTTCTATAATCTTTTTCTGCATCAGTAATGAAAACTGGGAGTGGGATACCACACACATGTGGTTTCTTAAGCTTCCTTTTTTCCACTGTTTTGATTTATTAAAGTTTAGAAAGACCTAATGAGGGTTACTTACTGCCAGAGATGACCACAATTACAATCTCTGAATGGGATTTAAGACTTTTCAGGCATGTCAGGACAATATACAGGAACTTCTCAGAATAGCATTAGATTTTAGAAAGCAGAATAAAAGTAGATGGCATCCAGTATCTTCTTAATATCTTGATTTTGTGAGGATTCTACTAAGATTTACTCCAATATAATTTAGGAAAAAAAGAATTAATCTTATGGATGATTACTTTTGCCTTCTTAGATTATGGAACTAGGATATTCTTACTTGCTGAGTCTTATTGGGTATTAGCCCTGAAATAAATATTTTTATCGGGATTAAAAGAGTATGAGATTTTTTTCAGTGACACCATTATCTCCTGCTTATCTCTCTCCTTACCTATCAGTGTCTTTAAGAGCAGAAACTCTGCAGATTAAGAGACACCCCAGGACTGCACAGATAACTCCAGACAGTACATATCACAGGATAACATGCTATTTAGTTAAACACCAAATTTTGCTAAATGGTATTTATTGAAACCAAGGATTCCTCTGGTATTTCCTAACAGCATGAGATAAAAATAAAGAACCTTAACATTTTCAAATAGTAATGTGAAAAGCTGATTTTCCTTTGGACTGACATCTGAGATAATATTTGAAGACATTTCTTAATAAGATGGAATAAGCATTCCTGGAAACAGATCTTGCCAATATGTGGAATAATAAGCCCTGAGATAGCACACTTACCTAGATATGCACTAGTTCAGGAGTGTAGTAAATGAAGAGATGCCTATAAATATTGTTTTGAAAGATTAGTTAATTTTCTAGATCATTAATAAATAACAAGTTCTTTTGATGCACCTGAAGAAAGGAATTTTGACTGGTAACACTCATCTAGGATCCAACTGCTTAGAATAAAAATTTAAAAAAAAAGAATAAAAAATTCTGTTGCTGATTAAAGCCTTGCTGATGTCTAGTGAAGACTCTTTGTATGTTTTCTTACATAGAAAATGCCTGAAAAAATCTTGGATAAAGATACGGAACAAATAGCAGAGCTACTTATGTTCACTGGCAGTAAAACAAAGGAAGCTTTAAGGTGCATTTCTCAGATAACCTTTTCCACAGAAGATCAGTTTCCTTTTAGAAGAAAGCTATTTCAAAGAGACAAAACAGATTATAAAAAGTTTCCAGAAGTAATCAGAATCAATCAGTGTATGAAAAGCAGGTGAGAGCAGAGCCATGCTTTAAATGAAGAGAGCTCTGCTTGGTCATTGAAAGAGCAAAGGATTTAAGACCCTTCTACCTTGCCCAGAAGATGAAAAGCCATGTGACCACTCCCATGGTGTTCTTTCCCATCATGTGTCTGCATACAAACTGTATGACACTGAGAAAGGTGAAGATCCCAGGGCTGTGTGAGCATATGGCTGAATCCATTAACTGCAGTACTGGCACAGCTTAAAACAGCTATTACAGAAGTGTTCAAATTTTCCTGGACATCATCCATTTAATAACATTCTGAAGACACAAGCACAGTCAGATGGTCGTGCTGCATGCAGAAACTGATTTCTGATGGCAGCTCAGCCACCTAACCTGGGAGCTTACATCCACTGGAAGAGAAGCTCTCCCAAGGGCCAGTACAAACACCTCATTTTGGTGCCCTCCTCCCTCACCTTCCTTTGCCATTAAGCCATCATTGCCCCTTGTTCTCAAGTGATCATAGTGAGTTTAAATCACACCACCTTAAAGGCAAAATAAGGATGGATTCCCCACCCCCATGTCATTTTACACATATATACAGCACAATCCATTTGCTGTTTCTTTGTTCAGGCTCATGTCCTGTTAATCCCAATAGGGAGATGCAGAAAATTTAATTCTCTGATGTGGAATCATCCCTGTCAAAACCAATTGCACCCTCAAATCAGCCTGCTCCTATCTGCATACAGATAATATTTGCAGAAACACAAACCTCAGCATCCAGTGCCCCCCCTTCACAGACTGCACAAACACAACCACACAGCTACAGCTCTCGTGCAGGTTTATATATCCTAATCAATCAGGCTGATTTTAATTAATCCTAATTGTCCTATTAAGGTTCCTGGCTAACAACAACACAGCAAAAAGGATTCCCTAAGCAGCGTAATTGACTTAATCAGCTCCTTAATAATTCTTCTTCAGGCCTTTAAAATGAACTAACCTCTGGTTCATTTTAATAAGCATATTGAGGAGGAGTATAAAGCCAAGTGCTTGACTCCAGGAGTCAGATCTCATCTCTGCAATGAAGAGCATGGCAGGCAACAGACTTGTTCAGGCCCACAGGCAGAGAAGGACTGCATCAATTTGTGACCAGCTATCCTCCAGAAGATGGGGAAAGTTTAAGGAGACCTAGCTGCCTTTTCCTACAGGGAAACATGGGATTTTAATACTGGACTACAATTACAGTTGTTGATGAATCTTCAAATGCTAATTGAAGGTACTGTGGGTATTAATATAGACATGAATTGAAAACCCTATAAATTAAAAATACCCAACTTAAACTAAGGTGTGAAAAAATAGTAAGCTACTTTTACAGTATTTTAAATTCTGAACTTCTGCATTATATACATTTATCTGTGCACATTAGTTATGTGTTGGAGGCCTACAAGTGCAACCAAAGTAATGACAGGTCAATTGCAAAAGCAATTCTTTTGTTCTGGCCTTCTGATTTATTAAACCTGTTAAACTATGGGAACACGGTAGCATGGTATGAAGTAATAAAACAATAATTTGAAGCATTGATTTTGTTAAAGTTCCTCATGTTAAAGTGTCAGAGCATCTTTATGAAGCCAAGTTTGGCCCATTTCAGATAACACAGTGATACCTTTCCTGCAGGCTGCTCAAAGTGCTCTCTGTAAAGATTTAATTTAGGTGAAGGCCAAATGCAACCTGGGAAAGCAGAATTTGGAATTAAACAAGAAAAAAGCTGAAACACTGTACTTTTAGCTTGTTTCAGCAGACTGCTGTACTTTCAGCAGAAAACCTTTTGCTGATGTTTAGCTTCTCCTCTTTCTCAGTGAGAGCAAGAGGCTGGAGGTACCTGCAGACACAATTCCAAAATGAGACCAGTGGGTGGCTTAGCCAAAATACCCCACCCAACCTTCAGAACCAGGAATACTCTGGCTTGGGGGCTGAGGATGTGCTTCTCAGCACAAGTCATAGCAGTAAATAGATGGCAATGTTCCATTCCTAAGAGTCCCTACTTACATAAGAGGTTTATTCTCCTTCTTGGAAATGCACAATTTCAGAAGGTTTTGCAATTATGGCCTCTCCATGACATTTTATTCCCCAAAACAAAAGCTGGAGAATGTGTAATGGATTTTAAAGGTATTCCAGTCAGTTAAATTCAACAGAGAACAGTTTCCTTTAAACTAGTTACAAGCCTCAAGACTGAAAGTACTGTCCATTCAAAAATTAGTTTTTTTAACCGTTATTCTATAAATCAACGGAAGTATTTTTTTCAGTGACTTAATGGAGACTTACTATGAGCATTAGTTTAAATTAAGTTCTACTAGATGGCAAGAAACTCTTCTTCATCTTCATTGCCACACTAAAGGAATATGCAAGAGTAAAAAATGCTCTGAGTCAGAGCATTTGTCTACCCGGCCCAGGAGTCTGTCTTGAAGACAAGGAACAGAAAAGGACAAACAGGGACAATCCCTGGATTGCAGTCCATAAACTGAGTATGGTTTTTGATCTTGCTTATGCTGCCCACCTGCACAGGCTCCTGGAACACCAAATTCCTGGTACCAGAATCACTAACCTTACCCATCCCTGAAGAAACCTTGTGCCCCCCAATGTGCTTTATGCTGTTCTCCGGCTGGCCTCCTTGAGTATCTGAAGTTCTTCTATTACAGGAATCAACAACTGTTCTGTATTCAGCTTACCAAACCACTCTGCAGTTTTATAGACCTCTATTCTATAGAGCTGTCAGCTTTTCTTCCCTCCAAAGTGGAGAGTTTGAGATCTTTTTGGCTTTCTCTGCAAAGGGCCTGGCCTGCTCTGGACTGCTGTGCTGTCACCATGTCCAGGAGGTGTCTGTGTAACAAGGCTGTGTTTTCTGCTCTGAATAGCTGCATCAGCACTCCTGCAATATTCCATTTTCACTGATTTACTCTGACATTGCATTCAAGCTTATGAAAATACTTGAAGGGTCTTTGTGTTCCTCCTGGAAGTGCTATGTTATTTTGACCAAGAACATTAAATAAGGACTACTCACATACTTTAGACTTTTCTCTTTCTCTGTAACTTGAGAGACTTTCTCTCAAACTATGTGCAAAAAAACAACCCAAATAACTACAAAATAACCTAACACCAACCCAAATTGTGCAAATTATTCCTATAACTGTCTCCTTACACCTTACAACCACATTCTTGACACTTTCATCAAGTAAAGTAAGACATCTTAATGTTTGTCTATGTACTACTGTTCTGAACTAGTACTAGCTATTTCAAACTAACCTCCTACAGAAAATAATTGCTTTGCTATGTTTTAAATCATCACAAAGGACCCAGTGGCATTCAAATATTATTTGTCCTTCTACTGTATGTTTGAGGAAAACATCTCAGTTAAGCATTTTGAAAGTATTTAATCTTAATCTTTCAAACTCACTTTTATAATTATTTCAAGCTGCTGTGACAGTATGATTAATTCTTCCATGAAAGGCAGGGAAAAAACCCACAGTGTTTAGGCTTTGCATACACATACAAATTATTGAACTGCTGATTAACATAAAGTTTTTGGATATGTTAATAGCCAATTTGCATATGTACCCCTTCTAATATTTTTAGGAAGTTGAGATATTTCACATTTAATTTGCAAAAAGATGATCAAAATAGAATTACAGAACCTGAAGGTGACTGCTTTTTAAATCCTCTATTCTTCAGTTTTGCAGGACTTACTTAATGGAAATAATACATTTCCAGGCTCCAGATGAATTTCAGTGTGCTCACTGTACATTAATAGCCCAAAGAAATTCAACATTAAGTTGCTGTTGAAATGAAACTCCTGTAAGTGTGCTACCATTCTTCCATTCAATAAAGGTCAAGCTGTTAGTTGACTGTCATTAGGCATAGTCTCTTGACTGCTTAAAGGTTATATAAATATTAAAGTTTATGAAGTCAGCCAGGAAACTTTCTTCTCAAATATCTTGCCACATTATTTTTATGTTTTACCAGAAACAATTACACATCATGTATAATGGGGTGACGTGCTTTCCTTTTGAGACAAACAACTGGATTTCCATAAATAATGGCTTTGTCTGAAATCACAGCAAGCAAATAAAAGGAGACAAATCTAAGTTAAAAGTGATGTTTCTTATTCTTATTAAAAAAACCCAAAGCACCCAATGACTTT
Source organism: Peucedramus taeniatus (assembly GCA_013400575.1). Classification (NCBI taxonomy): domain Eukaryota; kingdom Metazoa; phylum Chordata; class Aves; order Passeriformes; family Fringillidae; genus Peucedramus; species Peucedramus taeniatus. The sequence continues at coordinate 140,279 of WBNO01007535.1, read as the reverse complement.
ATTTCATTTATCTAGACTCTGAAAGAGTGGCTTTCATTATTAGGTTACAATAGATCAAGATTTATGTCCACACTAACATTGCTCTCATTTCCATTTATATTAAACTGGTATTTGTTTTTTAAAAGAGGCACATGAATGAACAGAAATTTGCCCAATCTCTGTTTGTTCAGCTTGCAACTTGCACAATAGCAAATTCAATCTTGTTAAGAGGCTTATTCTTCCGTTGTAGAAGTTACCTGAATTGTAAGCAAGTTGGAATCTGCATAGCCTATAGGTTTATGTCAAAGGAAAATGACAAATTGGGGAAAGGCACTTTTGGCTTGCACTAATAAATTTCATATAACTGGCTCATTTCAAATATCCTTTTCTCATTTTATTTCAAAGGTGGAGAAATGCCTTCATCTGACAATGGCAAATGGAAGGTCCTCTCACAACACTGTAGGAATAACAATGAAATTGCATTTCTCCCTCACATCCCAGCTGCCAGGGCAATGAACATCTGTCCTTGCCCACTGCTCAGGGAGGTGAGCACAAGCCCACAGTCCTGGTGTGAAACTCTGGCCACAAGCAGTTCTTGAAAAGCTGATCACTGATCCTCATTGTTCTCCTGAACTATTTCCAAGCCTGGCTCCTCCTGGCTTTCTATTGTCCTCAGCAAAACAATTAAACTGTGCCCAGCTTCACAGCTTGCAACATGAAAGAAATAAAGTAGATCTTTCTCATAAAGATATAGGGGGTCTTGTTTGTGTGAGGCTCCTGAGCATGAACTGGCAGTAACATTTACCTGAACAGTTATGGGGGAAAAATATCTGCTGAAACAAGTTTAGTATCTTGTAAACCACACTGATCTTCCTGAACTAAGATTCCAGAGGGAAAATCAAAAGCTTCTGGTCTTTGTTCTATTTTCCTCAGTAAAAAGGAAAAAAAAATTCTCAGCAATGCTCACTTTTCTGAGAGCAAAAAACATAGGAGCATTCAGGTGATCACTGATCAGAACATGTGCTATTATTGGATGTGTCAAGATGCCATTTTTGCCTTTAATAAATCCTTAAAAATATTGAATAAAAGAACTTTTTAAGGTACTGGTTTCCATTTTCTGTTTTGTGTTGTTTTTATTTTTTTTCTCTGAACCTATAAATATTAATTTTATTTCTATTTTTTGTAATTAACCTGTGTCTTATTCATGCAAATAAGAAATATCATCCATTTCCTTGCATTTTGAACTGTTTTATAACTGCTTCTACATGGCCATATTTGCTTCTCTAACTCCTACATGAGTTCCCTAATAACCCTTACCACTTCACTCCCCCCCCCTCCCCCCCCCCCCCCCCCCCAAAAAAAAAAAAAAGGAAAATTAAAAATATAACTATTTTTTTATTTAGGGAAAAAAGTTATGTGTTTCAAAAGTAAAAATAAGAAAAGGCCAAGTTGCCAGACAGAATATAATAGCAAACATCTAGAGAATGTAAACAAGTATTATTTCTGACATAATTTTTGTGTTTTATAACATGTTTTTAATTACATTTGCTATTCTCTCACTGAAGGTGATATATGTGCTATCTGTAACTGTTAGTTACATGTTCCCTGACATGTTGAGAACAGTAATTTTCTAATGAAATAAGGAGTATTTAGACTGTCCCAGTGAGGCTGAAAATGAGTTATCCTACATTAATGTGAAAGTAAATACATAAATGCTTTCCTGTGCCCAGGAGCACCATTGAGAATTGGAGTGCTAGGTCATTAATTTCTGTGAATGAAGAGTACTGTAAATGTTTCTCCAGAGGAGTTTTCTAAAGATTCAGGGGTTATTAAGGTAAAAAGTTCACTTTCCCTCCTAGAAAGTTCACACTTTGGAACGTCTATGGAAACTATATCTGAAGAAAGCCATAAAGAGACCTAAAAGTGAAGTGTTTGTTTAACCATTAACTGTGTCCTGCAGGCAACTCAGCTGAATGATTAAGCTTCTCTTGCTCTCTTCTGCAAAGATTCCAATATAAATACACAGGAATTACAGATCTCTACAATATCAAATCCACATTATACATCAGCTCTCTCAGTTTAACCTGATATTGAATAATGGGTGATATAAAACCCACCCACCTGAGAGCCCAGTCTAGAAGGAGTTGCAGAGAAGGTTTTCACTCCTCATTTGGCATTCAGTTCCAAGATGAACATCAATTGCCTCTTCCAAAAATTAGTTCACATTACAAAATCCAGAAGAAACAATGTTTAAGCACATTCTGCATGTTCTTCCTCATAGCCACCATCAGTGGCTGAAGAACCTCACCTGGTTCCTGACAGCCTTGTCCAATGAACAGAAGAGATCCACTGACAGAAAAGGAACTGTGCTGCTTCTGGACCAGCCTCTTTCTTAAGTGTTTGAGGATAGATGGGATAGAGCATCTTTGAGACTCTAGGGATAGGAGGGAAAGCACCTTTTAATGAAGAAGGTACCAGCATGGTCTGGCTTATTTTGGTTAACAGAAACAGTCTGACCACCACTATTAGGTACAGCCACTACTGAAGGGCATTCACACTTTTTCTGTTAAAATCATAAGACATTTTAGGAATTACCATACTACTGGTTTTATGAAGATCCTACTATTGTACACCCAAGGGAAATGTTGCTCCTTATTTAGATGATGAGGCCTCTGGATTTTCCCTGATTTCAATAGTAGAATAGAGTGTGCCATGAGGAAATGTCAATCTCATTACTTAACTGGATTTTAGTAAATTTTCTTATATCTTACACTTAACCACAGCTTCCCAAACATATTTTTGTACCTGATACTTATTTGAAACAGCAGCTGCTTCTAATATCCCCCTTCCTTCACAAATCAAATAGTTTCAGGTAATACATCCCCCAATGTAATATTTAATCATCTTTGCTTCCAGATCAAGCAGGTAACTTCATGAAGGTATGTCAAACCTAGTTTATTTGTGCCATTTCCTGTACTAAATATTTACTTAATATTATAATTATGCTATATAGCATTTACACCCTGCACATTCATTATTTTAGCAAAACTTGGACTATATCTTATTTTTCAGTTATGGAAAAGTGGCAGCATATTTAAGACTCTTCAGGACCTCTAGCAAAACAATAACCAACCAAACAAAAAGAATGCTAGTCAGCTGCAAGATTGCAAACAAAGACTGTGACAAAAAGCAATTGAATTGTAATCCTTAAACATCACTTTCAATAAACTGCAAAACACTGGGTTAATTATCAAAGTTATTATGCACCCCACATCTTTCAGAGCTACAAAAATAATTGAATTTTCATGTGGAAATATCAGCTGCAAAGAATATCATCACTACATATTGAAAAAGAAAATTAATTATTTAAATGCACAAGACCAACATGCTCAGACAGATAACAAAAGTGTTGAGTGACAAATGCATTATAGCATTTCAATGTTTCATTTTTATACTATATTTAATGAGAAAAATACACTGCAAGATATCAGCTGTGAAAAAATGTTACAAATTAATGGCTATGTAATGGGCCTGGAGAAGGAAACAGAAGTGGCAACAACATTTTGAACAGCAGCAAGTCTCTGTGAAACCTTTCCTAAATATGCAAACTCATTGCAAGGAAGAAACTGTTACACAGTGCAGGTAACTTGCACCCTGAAGTCATCCTGATGACTAAAGCAAATCAAAACAAAATTAGATGGATAATCCCTTTCAGGTAAAAGGCAGTGGATTTTGGAAAAAACAAATATTCAGATTATTAATTTACTGCATCAGTGTTGCAGAATGTAGCAGGTTGAAGGAGCAGAAGAATGGATTCTACAAACTTCCATTTCTATTAAGTTTTCATTGTTTTGGGGGCAATACAAAGAATAACCCTTTTCCAAAATCAGGCTTTATTTGCCTCTATAAACCTGCTGAATTAACCTGGTGTTAATTCAGTTACATTTCCTATCAATGGTCTTTGCTGGTTTAGGGGTTTTTTGTTGTTGTTGTTGTTTTTTTTTTTTTT
>WBNO01007535.1:115154-136274 GCA_013400575.1 Peucedramus taeniatus | reverse complement strand
TTTTTTTTTTGTTTTTTTTTGTTTTTTTTCCTGTTAATGGTGCTTGCAATGACTGATATGAGAAAATTGAAATGTGAAATAATGAGATACAGTGCAAGAAAAATTAAACTACACAAATGTAACTAGGGCCAATCCTGGATCTTTAACCTGCATCTTCAAAAGGTGCACAGGCACCTCACTTCTGTGTTGGACAAATCAGAACCAAGCATGTTTAGAGCTCACATAATTTCTGAGTCTGGAAGATTTCATTGACTCCTGCTGACATTTTAAAATGTCATCATTTATTTATTAAACAACTTGAAAACAGTTTAATGGTTTAATAAATAGTGCAGACTGACAAGCTTAAGACCTATTATATCCTCCAAAATGAATCCCCTGTGTACCAGAACAAAACCTAAGGGGCAGGTAAAACTCCCAAACTTTTTAATACTGCCTAGAACTACACCACAGCCTTAAAGAATAAAATCTTTACACAAGCATTCAGATCAATATAGACTGTGGACATTTCCATCTCTCAGAGGAGATTGAATGGCTCAGTATAAATATCTTCTGAAGGCCAAAAGCTCATAGGGAGACTTTTTTCTCCAGAAGAGTATTGGGTAGATTGTGTATCTAGCATGTGTTTGGTATTCCTGCTGAGCTCCCATGTGGACAATCCAGTGCCCAAAAGGGAAATCTTCATAGGTGATAACTAATCAGCTTCAGATTTTCCACATAACCAATTAATGTGGGCAGTTAACACACGATAAATTCAACTCTGTTTTTTATTCCTGATTATGGAAAAACCCTAATTAAATGCTGCCACTGTAGTTATTTCAGACTATAAAGAGGCTGGTCTACTGAAATGGGTGAAAAAATTCACATTGATTCACATCTGTTATCTCTAAGACATTCAGAGTCTATTTCCTCAGTTTGTAGTAAAAGGAGTTTTATTCTCAAAGTTGTCAGAGCTACAGATTCTAGTAAAACATGAAGTTAATCTCACTGTTTTATTGCTTGTTTTCACTTGTCCAGCAGGAAAGTAGAACTGCTTCCTTAACTGGAACATTTCCTAGCACAGGTACCCAAAGAGAAGCCAGCCCAAATATACACAACACTGCTGTCCCTGGTTTGGGACTACCACAATTAAAAGCTGGCAGCTACTTGTTTCTTACCAAAATGCACTCTTAAAACTTAACTACACACTGGCAGTACACAGCCTTAAGTGAAACTTTTCTCCTAAGAGCAAAGTCAAGAACTTTTTCCTACCCTATTTCAAAACCATAATTCTAATGAAAGAATATACTGCTCATTATAGCAATATTCCTGATTAAGAGAGAACTGCTGCAGCCAGTGATTTCCTCTGTGATTTATTTTGTGATATGGAATATTAAAAGCTTTTAAAACTTATTTAGTGTACTGCAGGTGACATGTGATTGAATATTACTGTAGAACCAAACCTCCCAGAGGGTTTAATCAATACATTTTTATGTTTTCCTATCATATCTGCCTTGTTTTATTTCCTGTGAGCATGCTCTGACCACGAAGGGTGGATGGTTTATATTCAAGCAAATATGAAGAACTGGTGAACCCAATTACTCTTTTGCTCTATTGATATGGAAGAAAAAGGACCAAAAAATTCTTATTCTTGTAGCATACACAGAAAATAAGTCAGGAATGCAAGTGCAAAATCTTCTTTATATAGAACTAGCACTGCATATTTCTGTACTAGTAGCAAGTAGAAAACAGGTGTAGTCCTTAGTTAGGAGGTTCACATATTGTAGCTTTTCATTTTTTTTCCACCAGATGGCAGGTGAAAGTTCTTGATTCTATATAGAAATATGTTATAGCAAATTATACTATTTATACATTTCTAAGTGTTATCTTAAGTCACACTAAAAGTTCTGTATCACTCAGGGGAAGGTCAGTGTAAGGTTTTGGTAACCAGATTAATGGCAACTTAAATCTCAAAATTTAAACTATGTTAATTTAAAACTTAAATATGCTGAACCATTCAGATTATAATGCCTTGGAAAAAAAAAAAAGATTGAGGAGAAAACCACACATATACATCATGTATTTCTGTACTCAACATTTTAACTACAGGCAAAAAGAACACACAGTAATTTTCTTCATTATATTCGTTCACTTGTGGACTGAAATCCAGTTTCTCAAGTTCATTCCCCTTCTAATTGCCTTATATCTCTAATATGGCTCTTAATCTCAGAAGCAAAGCTGTCACAGGAAAGTGCCCCCAAAATACCTGGTGCTCCTATTTTAAGTGGAATCAGAAATTCAATAAAACAAACCAGGAAACAAATTATTACAAAATCTAAGCTCCAGGGGCTAAACCCTGTAAAAATAATTTTTCTCTGTCTGCATGAAATGTCTGTCACAGAAGACAAAAAGGGTTCAATTTTACTCTTTTTCAGAACAGAAGCCTTCTGGATGGAGTATGAACAAAGAGCTCAAGCCCGGTTTGGGACCCCCCAGTGCCATTATCCCGAGGGCAGGAGAGCCAAACCCTTCTTGGGTGAAGCTGCAGGAGCACACTGGACCTTCTCCATCCCAGATGGGCACTGGTTCCCCACAGCCAGCCCAGAGCCACCAGGAAACAACATTCCTGAGGCACTCCAAGGGTGGGTGTTGGCTCATCCCCACCAGCTCTGCCTCACTCGAGCCCAGCCTGAAGCAATTCCCTTCCAGAGACTGAAGTCAGCCACAGGTGTCCTGGTTCAGCAAGCACTGCCAATTGGCCTGCCCATGTTCAAGCAGCCTAAAAAACCATGATATTATATACTGAGCCTTTCCCACTGAAAGAATAAATGCTCATAACAAAAATGTCAGTGCTATGCTGAAATAAAGAACATTTCTTGCTGCAGTAGGGCATCTAAATTATGATATCTTGGCCATTTTTACTGAATTTTATCTCAATGCTCTACAGCTTTTCAATATTTGGCCTTTATCTCCTCTAGTCTGCTACTTAAATATTTCAACAAACAGAACCTACAAAAAACCCCAGGATACAGAATGGAAAATTAGCAGGCTGCTGAACCCTCAACCAAGCTAAGTAAGCTGTATTTATTAGATTTTAGACATAAAACATATCTGGAAATTGAATGGTGATATTTATTAAAATTAAACATATTTTCAAAATAGATTTAAGCTGTATCTAATATTGCTTAATTAGAGTAATCCAGAGAGAATATTTTTATCTCAGTGAGAAGATATGGAATTACATTCAGAAATCCCTGAGCAAGAGGATTTAAGAATACCTTTTAGGTTTTATGCTCTTTTATAGTGTAAGCTATGTATTTGATCATTTCATACATATGTTCCTACCTACAGCTCTGCTTTGAGCTTCATCAAAAGAGTGTGATTACTATAAAGACAGTGTTTGTCTGGCTAAGGTGACCTAAACTGGGAACATTTAAGACCAAGTTCATCTTTTAAACCACATTTTATCATGATATAGTATTTACATGAGTTATATAAGGCATAGTTACAAATATACTGCAGGGTAAATGCACAACAGAATTTTTAATAATTTCAAGGCAGATAATAATGTTGAATTTTTTTGAATTGTAAAGCAATATTGCTGAGACTCATTTGTTTCTCCTCTTAAACAAAAACAGCAGAACCTGAGGTATGTTATTTTAAAGCTTGTCCTTCCAGCTGGAGGTTGGACTGAATTAATCTGATTAAGGTGCTATACAATAGGTATTTTCTATTAAACAAGGCAATCATAACTCTTTCCATCATCATTGTTCCAAAAAATCCCAAAAAAACTATAAGTCAGAAACTGTGGGGGGAGAATACCCCCAAACCCTCACTAAAATCATTAAAAACAACCAAAAAATCCCAAACACAACCAACCAAAACTATCACCCCAAATTATCTTTGCTTAAAGGTGTGCATGTCTACCTACCCAGGTGGAGGTACAGTGGTGAATGCACATGGAACAGAGTGCCCCATTCCTGATGTCACCAGACAAACCAGGGACACCAAATCAAGCATAGACCAAATTACTAAAGATTAATTGAACAACTTCATTTCACCCATTGGTGATCAGGTCAAAAATAAAACTTCTGTTACCATGACTTTGACACTCCAGCTGTTCAAAATGTCTCACTGTCCTTCCTCAACAACACTGAGGCACAGAAACACACAAGACTTTTCCATCTAAAGTTTCTTCTCACAGATATTCAGTTGTACAACACTGAAGTTCCACACAGCCCTGACTCTCAGTGCCTGATGGCTTGGGCTCAGGGCATTTGATGGCCATGAGGATGAAGCCTAGGGATGAGTTTGCTCCTCTTACACTACAGGATCTTCTTTAGGGTTAATATCTCTCATCAAAGTATTCTCAGGGTGCTCCAGGAACTGAGGAACTCAATCTCAGCCTAGGGAGACAAATCTCTTTACCTTTTGTTCCAAGAGCAGAGCACATCTATTCATATTGACTTTCATATTAAACATATAAACACAATGTTATCTAGAAACAAATAAACTCTATCACAGTTATTGTATCTCTCTGAGAAACAAAGACAAAACAAAGTCACTTTGCTTAATACACTCCTATCAAGTGCAGTGTTGAAGAGTGAAGAAAGAATGTGTACACCATAATATAAACCATCAACAGTGCAATAGAACCCCTCATCCATATGCAATTCACTTGTTATTTGTGAGGGGAAAATGTTTTTGAAACGATAACAAATATGCTAAAACAAGTTTGTCTTTGATAATGCCTTCATTCCCCCTTCTGTCCCAAGCACAAGCTGTCCCACACAATGGCACGAACATTTCACAGAGATGTTTGAAAGTCTAAGGAGGCCCATTCCATTACCCACTGTGCCAGACATTGCAAACACCTGCCTGTCTCATATTTGGTCAAGCAGGTGAGAAAATGGACAAAAGGCTGGCAATGGGATGCAGAACTTATGTATCCCTAGCACTCAGTTTGATTCAGCACTGATCAAATTATTTAAGTAATGAGCAGTTCAGACTAAGGAAAAGTTTCCTGCTTATCTCCTGAAGGAACAAAGTGTGTGAGCAGCTAGAATGGGCAAGGGAAGAGTAGGAAACATATCATTGCAGATCTTCACTGCATCTGGCAAAAAACTTCCCTATATTTAGCACTTTGTTGATGCCTATCACAGTGATCTTTCCCTGAAGCCTTGTATTCCTCCTAAATTTTTATCTAAATCAATATGACTCTGTATTCAAAAGAATAAAGAATGAGAACATTACTAAAAAATGTAAAAAAAAAACCATGGACAAACAGGTGTCTGTCCTAAAACATCACCTTTGCATAACTCAGTGGACAGATGGGTAATTCTGCACCTTTTGAGTGCAGGGACTAAACTGCTGCTTTGATAGTTCTCATTCCCAAATTAGAATGACTGAGGAATCCATATCACTGAGCAATAATGTTCTGGTCACAGTGTCTGATCACATCTCTCCTGTCTACACATAGGAAGAAAATATAAAAAGTCATAAATACAAAAATTAAATAAATAGAGGATTGACCCCACTTGCTACTCTTTTTATGAAGAAGAAAAATTACAATATATTTCACCAATTCTTCTAGTATCTCATTTCACACTCACAAAGTAACCATAACCTAGACTGACATACAGTAACATCAAAACAAAAAAACAAAAAGCTCTAGTATGTACTGCTGGAGTCTTACAATTCTCTGGCTAAATAATGAACCACCTTGAAGTAAGAACAGTTTGAATTTTGTTTACATATTTGTTCTTTCATTGGCACCTTCAAATACAAACCTCATCCTTTCTACAAAATGTTTCCCATCTGAGCTAGCAGCACACTTCAAAAGCTGCCAAATTAGATAGTCCAATCTCAAAATGAAGAAAATATATCAATAACTGCACTTACTGTAATCACACTTACTTCTGACTCTGATGAAATAAAGCTGAAGGAGGAACTGGCAGAAAGGCACGACTGGTCTTTTGCCAGGCCACATTCCCTGTAAAGTCAAAAGTGAGAGAAAGTGCTCCAGAAGGTGGACTCCTGCAATGAGATACAGGCAGCAAGAAGAAACAGGAGCTGAGGGGCAAAGGCAGAATGCTGCAATTTTAAGATTCAAACAGATTGATTTTGAACCCAAAGAGAACAAGCATTGACATCTGGAAAGTTTGATTGGAACAGAGCAGGTCCCTTGAACTGCTGCTTCCCTGCCTCACATCTGCAGCCCCACATCTGCCACTCCTGCAGCTGTGCAGGGCTCAGGGTGAACACAACGAGCTGCTCTCTAACAGAGGGGATGAAGGTCCTTCTGCTACTCTTGGCCCCAGAATTTAGTGACAACTCTGGCTCAGCTGAAGAGGAAGGCACAGATGAAGCCCTAAGGGATCCCACACTCGTGGCCCTGTGAGTGTCTGGTACCTGCATCCCTGCTCAGTAGCTGTTACCTGGGGCTATGCAATGCAGCTGGCTTTTTAACAAGTGTGCCATAAACTCAAAAATTCTGGTTCAGCTTCTTTGTTTGAGAGAAAGCCACATCCTGAACAAAGGAATCAGTCACATAGGAAGCTCTGGTAGAATTAGAGTGAAGGTGATAATGGAAAAAGAATTAAAACCTGTTGTGTTACAATGATACTTCATTAAGTGCAGAAAGCAGGCCTGTTGGAATCAAAGAGAATATATTTTATTCAAGGAAAGGTTCTTAGGGATTTTTAAAGGAGTTGAAAGAAAATAGCTTTCTCTTTCAATTTTAAATAATGCAGTTCAGGAGATGGAGATTTTTTATCAAAAATAATAAAAACTTCCTTTGATAAGAGAAGCATTTAGAAATTGGTTCTGTAAACATGTCTCACTACAGATTGAAGCCAAATCTGATGAAAATGTTTGCTGGATCCAGCAAAAGCCAGAATACTTTTTATATTGATCAGATGTGGAATTCAATGCATTTAATAATTTCTCCAGAAAAAAGCTTTCAGCACACAAGGTACCTACACAGTCCATTTATTATTAGCCAGCTTCACACTCTTCTGTTTTAAAGAACTAACTACAGCAAGTGTAACACTTGTGTTTGCTCCAGAGAAAGGCAAGATTTTTTTTATTGCAATGAACAAGAAACATAAGAAAATTTACTACAAGTTGCATGGTCAAACACAGACTAAAGTCCAGGCCTTTTGACATAATATCACTTTTCTGTCAAACCAAACCCCAAGGGATTCTGTGGAAGGGAACACCAAGCAGCAACCTCAAAATGACACAGTGGCTTCACCATCACACTGAAGGGATTCTGAGAACTGCACCCTGAAATTTCACTTTCAGCAATATGTACCAGCTCAGGTAAGAACAACAAAGACATGCTGAGTGGCTTCACAAGCAGATCTGCCAGCTCCCTCATCACCCTGGGATGATCCTCAGTGTAATAAAAAATAGTTGTGCTGGTAACAATCCACAGAAACAAACCCACCTTATCTAGCTGATCACTACAGTTAACTAAGGGCTACCAACAGAATAGTAAATTTTAAGGAACAGAACAGACACATTTGACTGTCTTGAACAGTACAAGAACAGTTCAGAAGAGGAAGAAAACCAAAGTCAAAATGCATTACATTTAATCTTTTGCAGGCTTTTGGTACAAGCTATTGATCCCAAATCAGCAATTGGACATCATCTTTAAAAACCATCACCAAACCTCAACAACCATAAATCAGAAGGAGGTACTAATTTAGAGAATCTCATGTTAAGAGGTTATATTTAAAAATATATAATATGTACTCTTCTCTACACAATCAGAACTGATATTAATATAGTTCCACTAGGCTGGAACTTAACCTCATATGGACTGAAACAAAATATATAACCTTAAATTTTATTTAGGAATAGAGGAAAGTACTAAGGAAAATTCATGAGTAATCAGAAAGCCAAAAGGATGACATAAAAAAGAAGAAATGTGAAAAATCCCGTGATTTATCTCATAACAGTTGAATGCATTGTTAATCAGTGACTTTTGTTACAGTGACAAAGGAAAATGAGAGCATCCTCCCAAACTAAGACATCTATTCAGCCTGCAGACAACTCAGTTCTTAAAAGCTGTCTGAATCTGTGAATTTGATTTCAGTGCTCTTTAGAAAAGCACACTGTACAAGCCATTATACCTCACAATCCTGGCAAATTTAGTGCATCTGTGTCTATGTTATGAAAAATTATTGCTGTGATGATATCAGAGAAGATCATTAAATACATACATATCTTTAAGGCATTGGTATGGCTAGCTTCAACTAAAAATTATTTTTTGGGTTACTTGGAATTCCCCGTTTCCTCACAGGGCATGTTTGTTTTTATTGATGAAAAGATCTCATTTGTGCAACCATTTCTTGATGTTTTTCTTCTGCTGTTTTGAACAATTACTCTGGTATTATTCCCATATTGCATTTCTCTCCTTCTGTATACAGGTTAGTAGAATTTATTAAAAAATTGGAACAATATGCAGATTGTTCATGGTAAATATAGAAATTGCTGAATTTCATCTGCTTATACCAACTTTTAACTTGATTTATAGTTTTGTGCATTAAAGACCACTTGATGAGGCACCCAGAAAAAGCTGGCTACAAGATCAGCTCCTTGTGACCTGTTTTTCACTTGTTCATCCACTATCTGTATGTTATGTGATGATGTCATTGTGATTTTTTAAAGAAATTATAAAATCTATATGAAAATGCATTTTCTTACTGCTCTCCCATTTTCTCAGAACCCTCATTATCACTCCTCCTTCAAGCTTCCAGTGTGTTATTTAATATGAATGAAGCCATACTTGGTCCATCACTCAGCTGTTGTACAGTAATTAGACCCCAAATGCACACAGTTCCCAGGCTACCAGCCGGATAAAACATTTGTTGCATCTTTTGTTGACATTTGTATTCTGATTTAACTCTTTTCTGTCTAAAAAATCAAAACAGAGAACATATTGGCAGAGGAAGAGAAAGGAAGATCCCAAGAACTTCAGTGCTATGTAGGCCTCATGGTAACTCAAAATTACACATGAAATAGAAGAGTTAGCACAGCATATCTGTCAGGCTCAGTAACACAGGTGCGTTTGCCTCTTCAAAATTTCCCTCTATTTTTCTTTTCCTTCTTCATCAGCATATTAATGCTCTTCATCATCATTCTTTGGAAGTGCAACACACACCACATTTCCCATCCTTCTGAGCATATGGTCTGGAACTATTCAATAGCTGCAATGTGATGATTCCGGGCTGCTGAGCGCAACTGATAGGCACATTAAACTGCTGGGAGACTCTTATCTGGGCCAGACAGGATTCCTTCCAGTGCAGTCCTGAGGGGCCCTCAGTAATGAAAAATAGTAATTCTAACTCTTTTCTACCTGTCTGTTGCCAGGCATTTTAAAATGCAGTTTCAATAGTTTTTCATTCCCCATAACCCTTATTAAAGCAAATCAAGTGTAAGCCAGAAGAACCTGGAGAGTTTCACTAGAGACCCTGCAGTTATCAATTTAAGAATAGGTTTTTCAAAGCTCATTTTCCCTTGCTTTTAACACTGTAAAGCAATCTAATATAGAAAGGATGCTAATATAAATAGGTATAAAATTAACTAAGCAAATACAGCATTATGATGTTTGATTAATAATTTTAAAAATATGTTATTTTCCCCTTCATTATGAAATTAATAAAGAGTAAAGAAAAACAATTTCTTTTGCATATAAACAAATTTAGGAAAGTCAAAATCTAATTGAAGAGATAAAGTTTACCAGATCTAAAGAGATTCCTTCATCTTTTTGAGTCTCTTCTCAGCTGTGATTGTAATGATAAGCTCTCATGCTCTTGCCTGGAACAACAGTGAATGAAGTATTTGTTTCCAAATCCCATTTCTTCAGCTAAAGGGAAAAAAATCAGCTTCCAGACTCATGACTCTTTACAAAATAAGGGAAGGGTTTTTTGAGAACAGTTATTGCCTGAAGAATCACTGCAGGAATTGGATACTGATATCATGATCTAAAGACAGAGCTTTTGTGGATGACACAGTGGCAATTCAAATGGTTTACATGTGCTGCCTTTTAACTCAATAAGATAATGCTTCACTTCCTTTCATCTGTAAAACTAGAAAAAACTGATTCTTTTCACCTCAGTGTAAGTTTTATTATGCTTAGATCCATAAATAGTGACTCTGTTGTTCCTTTTCAGGAGATCATGGTAAATTCTGAAGAGATATGAGGATGTACAGGACTTTGTAGCAGGCATATCTTCTGCAGTAGTGCACAAAATTAGATAAATGGAGCATCACTAAGAAGTCTAGGAAATATTCTCAATTGCTTGATGTTTTTAATGCACAAACTTTCTTGCACTGGATGACTCACATCACTACACCCTAAATTATAGTTTCTGTAAGGTTATACATTTACCACTATCTGTCAAGGTCTTTCAGCTTAGAAAATATGGATGCAGTAAGGATTTTATTCCATAGGAGTCAGCCATTCATATAACAGACCAAATTGGAAATTAGAGATCTTACTTTTGAGATTGTAAAAAGATCCCAGAGAGAATTCTGTATTTAGGTTCTCTTCACAAGTATTGCTAAAATTTGCAATTACTCCCCATTTGCAGGTATTGTTATCATTTTTGATTTAAAAACTTCTCAGAGGAGGAATAATCACTAATTGCAAGACAGCTAGAAAGAAATCACACACAAAATTGCTTCTTTTCACTTAAAGAGCAATATTTAAGTTATGTGCTTGTCTTTATGCTTCACATAAGCATAAAGAACTTAACTTTTAACATAACAAAAACTGTGTTAACATTTGCATTCTTCATGGACTCACAAATATTTTCCTTAGTTTCCAATGTTTATGTGTTAAAAGCTGTATTTTCCTCCAGCATCACTGTAGGTGAGGATATGGCAATGCTGTTTGCACTCAGCTTGGTAAAACTGAATTCTTTTCAATGGTGATGCATTAAAGCAGTTGGATGCACTAACACTTGCACAACTCTCCTGCTGGATATTTGTAAAACCATTTATTTTCATGTTTACCTATAAAAGAGAAAATCACTTATCTGGAGAACTTTATGAGTGGCTTCTTGCAGAGTAATCTGCTGTGAAAGACACAGCCATGGATCTCAGAAGGACAACTGCCTGACATGGAATATCTTACATGCACAGTTGTACCTGAAGAAATATTTACCCATTTTACCTTTCCTCATAGCTTTTTATTTCTATACAAGCCTGTGTTCAAATAAGAAAGAGGCAAGAATGAGTTACAAGCAGTGCAGTGACCAGCAGTGAGTACGATAAGAATTTGAAGTGGATTGAAAGGAAGCTTTCACATACTGGGTACAATCTGTACTTTTTGGGGGCTCTTGGGGAAGAAGCAGCAGTTAGGTAAGTGTCAGTTTGGTTCTGCTATTGTCAGATGTGTAGTACTTCTGCAACTCAGCAGGAAAGTCTTATTCAGCTGTGCATCAACTAAAATAAAAGTTTATTAAATTTATAACAATCTCTCGTGTTTAGCCAGCTCTTGTGTCCTACTCTGCTTTTGGAGGAAGTTGTAGTACAGGTCAGAGGATACTTTAGAATTCCAGAATTTTAGCATATTTCTTCCACACAAGGGCAGATGTCACATCACCAATATAATGTGTTTTTTTCAAACATACTGTAAATTAGAAGTGGCTATGGTAATCCTGAGTATTCAAGACTTAGAATATGTGATATATATTTTTCAAGTAGTCTAAGCTGAAAGCCTTCTCTCCTGACAGAGTCTTGAGGATTGCTAGATTTTATATAAAAGTAAATTAAATATCTATGTTATTTAAAAAAATTGCTGACAGTTGTAAAATTAGCATTATTGATTTTAATACATTTAATAAAACACTTCTATCAAAAATCAGCAGCTAACCAGAAAACATTCTGTCTTTTCCTATGTTTTGAGAAATACCCTTTTCATGAAGCTCTATATTATTGTTACAGTTTAATGAATATCTTTAATGAACAAAATGTTTAATTATAAGATATATATTGGAATTTGGGGGATACTTAGAGAAAAAGAGAGTGTCGTGAAAGAAAAAGTCCTTATCTATTTAGGCTTCTTCCCACTCAAATCTCAGACATGCTCCTTTTGCCTCCTTCACTAGGTATCATGTTCCCTGAATGACTTTAGAAGTATTTTTCCTCCAGTCAAACAGTCTGTCATTAGCACAAAGTAATCCTTACTATAATGGTCTTTAATTGCCTCTAATTATTTTATATCTGAATTACCGTACACTGCAGGACATTCAAAGCTATAACAATAAAATATCTTATTACAGTGGCTTATTGAAGTACTACTGGGCTCAGGCTTCTGGGAATCATTCTGAAGTCCAGCAGTGACTGTAAATCATTCTGATTTCTCTGTGTAAGTCAATGGGGATATTGCGTAAGAAACTCCACTTGTAAACTCTAACATTAAGTCCTACTAGAACCAAAGGCATTAAATTCCTTCATTCATTGTACTTGGGTTAGGCTAAAGCTCTAAAAACAAGGCAAACATCAACTATGGCACAAAATCAATGCTTTCTTTTCTCCTAAATATCCAGTATTGGTGACCCATAAACTCCCTGGAGGGACTTGCCCAGAAAAGCAAGCATTGCTCAACAGTTATTAAAGACACCTATACACAGGCCAGGTCCTGAATTCACCACCTTAAATCCATGCTTTGAATCTGGAGAAGTTCAAGGTAAGGTTATTTCTTGAAAGGCAAAGATAAAAGGCAGCCTATCCTCAGCAAGATCTGAGATAGCAAAATGGTCATTAGAAAAGTTGTTTAATATATTTGCTAAAGGGAAGTAAGTATTTTAAAAAATAAGTCAATTACAGTAACAGCAGAGGGGGATTTTAAAAGTATTGAATACCAGCATCAGTAAAGCCTTTAAACAAATTGACTAATACTATTTTCTAACAGGAGACACAGGACTGCCATCACAGAATCAGAGAATGGTTGAGAGGGACCTTAAAAATAATCTCATTTCAATCCCCAGCAGAGACACCTTCCACTAGAACACATTGCTCAAATCTCCATCCAAACTGGCCCTGAGCACTTCCAGGGATGTGGCAGCCACTGCTTCCCTGGACTACCTATTTTACTCATATTAGCCTGCTGCTCTAGCTCACACACAGCTCCTCTTGGAGCCAAAATATCAACATCTAAAACATGCAGGCAGCAGTGCTCCAGCTGCACATGGGTCTGGCTGGCCTGTGCTTAGGTGGGCTCTGCACTCAGAAGCAAGGTTTGTCTTCAGAGGACACAAAGCAATGAACACAAGATGCTGTTATCATGGTTTATTGTGCAACACACCGAGCTTGGTGTTCCTGAGGTGCAGGACTGCTGAGCACCACGTGTAACTGTGTGTGTGCAGAAGGAAGCTGGAGCCCAGGACTTGGATCAGCCCACTCTGGCAGCAACACAGCAACAGCAGAGATGGGGGAAACAGTTCTGATTCCTGTCACACACCAGCTGCCAAATCACATCCACTACCAGTGTGCTCTGCTTTGCTAACCCATCCTAATGCCTTGTATCTGTACAGACTTGAGCAGACAGTTCTTGCTGGGGCAGCAGGACAAGGAAACAGGCAGCACCAGCCCAGCACAGAGCTAAAAACAGCCCCAGCTCTGCCCTCAGCACTGTTCCTCTTTCTCTGGAATTTCTCCCTTTTTTCATTAACAAGCTTACCAATTGAAAGACATGCTGCATTTCCAAATGAAATATCACAACTGCCTTGAAAGTGAAGAAAGTCAAAACCATCTCCCCTAAAATAACAGATTGAATTAAAGCACAACGAAAGCTAAAGGCAGTGTTTTATGGGAACTTCACTGGAAAACAAGACAGGCATGGGAATGTCAAGAGAGGGTACTAGACATAATATCATATAACTGTCCAGTGGTTTCAGATATTCAGATAGTATTTGTAGTGCCACTACAGAAAATAAATCAATAAGAGCCTGATTTCAAAGCATTTTTATACATCTTGAAGGAATTTACTAAACTGTTGTTTTACTTATCCTTGCAATCATTCTTTTTCTGTCATCAGGTACCTCAGGCAAATGTCAAAAATCTGCAATCCTCTTCATCACAAACTATTTTTACCATAAAATCTTTTCTATTCAGATGTAATACAGCCATTCTGTCAATATTGTCCCAGAGGATGGGCCCTCAGCAAGACCAATATTTTCCTTTTATTGTATTCTATTTTGTCTTACATTAATAGTGTGTATTAAAAATCACTTATAGAGAAGACAAGCAAACAGACTTTGCTCTTTGGAAGACAAAATGTTAAGTTTGTTGGCATATGCCTATCAAACCAGCACATCTGAGACTGATAAATAAGAATTTGATTAGCATTCAAATTATAACTTCTCCATTCCTCTTCATAATGACAGCTTGACTGAGATTGTGTTTGTCCATTTCCAGAGATGAATAACTGTGGCATTTAGTAAAGAAGTGAGAAAACCATGTTTAGTTTTTAATTTGCATTAATGACTTTCTTGGCCATGGTTAGTTGAGGAAGAGTCTAGCCAGATGCCTTTATTTCCCCTTCTGCTAGATTATGATCTCTCTCAAAACAATACTTGAAAATCGTTCATCTGAACAAAATTCAGAAAGGGCTACAGAGCAACTGAAAGGCAAAAAGAAATTGTACCAGCATCACTAAGCTAAATTCAGCAGAATGATTTATTCTAAAAAACCTGGAGAAAGTTTGTCTTCAATCTTCCTTATAAATAATTTGATTTTCAAACACAGTCTAGCTCTGGGCTCTTCTGTTTCTCTGTCCTGAGGCACAAGGCACTGTGGTGTTAGACAAATTTTCAAGAGTATGTTTCATTCTGCCTTCAGAACCCACAGAAAAGAGAAGGGATTTGCTTTCTGCTGTAGCTCAGGGGTGCACCCTGCACACCTGTACCAGGTGTGTGTGAGTCACACGTGAAGGTGACTGCTCAGGGAGCAGCAGCTCTGAAATGCAGGTCAGAAAGTGCCTTTCCTAAAGTGCTCTGCATATCAACCATCCTGCACCACACCCACTTGACTAGAGCACGGCAGGAAGGTGCTCACCCACCCACAGGGGTTTCCCTAAAACATTCTCTCTCTGTTCTTCATCCCAATGAAGCAATATTTTCACATGTATCATTCTCTCACTTTCACAGGACATACAATTATCTAAGTTATTCCCATATTCTTATTCCACCTGGTGAAGTAGGAGTATTTGCAACTAGGGAGCACTGTCAAGTGGCAAGACATAAAAAGATGAATTTACCAAAGGATTTGCAACAATCCGTAGACTATGTATGCTAAGCAGAATAAAAATCACTCCTGCCCAGTTTTGTTGGTCTTTTTATGAAGTGTTTTAGACAATTTGTTAGTTATAACTAAAATCACAAATCAATGGATATTTCAAAACTGTCCTTCTCCCTTCTGTGCTTTATTCATTTACATGTACAATATGGATTTTTACTCTCTTCTGCTACATATTCAATATTACATGCCAACATAATTCAAGCTCAATTTCTCAAATGTGATTAACCATTTAAAGATATTTAATTGGTTTGTCAAATGGCTTACTTGAGGTGCTGCATACAAAAATGTGCTATTCAAAAGAGAACTGAAATTGTGCAAAAAAGAAAAGTCAAAGAAATGAGGCCATAAATCTCAGCTGTCTCAAAGGGTTTCCTCTGTTCATTACACAGAGTAGTAAGTCAGTGCATCATGCAAAATAAAGTTCATATAAACATTACACTATCCAAACACCACACTTACAGGCATAAGGTAGTGGCCATCTAATTAATTGTAACAGCCCCCTTGTGCAGCTATAGAAAATTATATCCTAGTGAAAATTCCAAGATTAAATTAAATATTTGTGAGTTCCTGAGCATTTGACAATTTCTTCTTGCTAAAGGAAGCAAACATCACTCTACTGAGCAACAAAATATTCTCAAGTAGGATAACTGAAATGAACTCCTATGTGGCACCAGATCCACAGTGGAGTAGAAAGTGCAAACAGGTTTCCTAGTCAATGGACTATTTGTTTTACCTTCACATAAAATGTATTAATAACAAAGAAGATTGTTCAAAACCCACCAATTTTACACAATTTTAACCTCTGTAATGTAAATCAAGATATTCTGTCTTTGAAAGTACTAAGTCAAGAATTTCTTATTCTAAATTTTTTTTTTCCAAAGTAGCAGAGGTTTCTGCTTGGACAGAATAGTGTCTGTTTTTACACAAATTCCTGGCTTAGCAGGAGCTCCTAATGTTACAATACATCTGGAATGATAAGTGCTAATGGGCAAAAATTCAGCACAAGTTCTGAGGCCCATTCATTGTGAGGCTTACAGTGCAATCTCATGGAAAGATTTATGGACTGTTTTTTTTTATTATGCTTACATAAAAAAATTGAATTTCATAATCAATAAGTTCTGGAGATTTTGAGGGAATGGGTAATTTTAAAAGAACTTGCTTCCAGAGATCATCTTACTATTAAGATTCATATGTCCATGTATGCACCCAGAAACAAAACTGCTTTACAGATCTGTGACATTTGAATAGAATATTTGTTATTTGGATATTTACTGTGTTCAATTGATCATTTCTTCTTTTATATCTTTTTGACATATTCACACTTCATTAGCATTTTCTCTCTCTCCACAGTTGTGACAGGATTGGCTGAAAATTAATATTCTGAATAGTTTGCTGAATTCTCTTTCCTTCTGTGAGCTACAACTAATTTTGCATGCATTCTGTTAATGCTTCATAATTATCTTATCTCACCAACTGCTGTGCCACAGCAACAATGCCTTACTGCTTCTGGTATGGATGAGGCATTTTCCCTCCTATGAAAGCAGAAGATGTGGAATCCTCACTGCTCCCAGCAGACTCCTGGGGCTGGCTAGAGACCCCTTGAATATCAGTTCTCATATGACAAAGGCTTTTCTACAAACTTAGACATCTGTAAACAATGAATACATGATGAGGATGTCACAGTGGTAGATAAAAATCATAGTGAAGACATAAAAATAGCAGCTGTCAACCACTGTCTTAGGTGAGCCTTGCTCTTACACTTTCTCAGTGTGAGGGAAGACCAGAATTTAACAGGACAGCCCAAAGCAGAATAAGCCCCTTGTTGTCAGATGAAACAACAACACAACCCAGAGTCAGCATTTAAACACAGCACAGCCCCTGTGCCCCTCCTCAATCAGCATTTGGGTACAACACAGCCCCTGCACATCCTCAGGGATCAGCATTTGGGTACAGCACAGCCCCTGTGCCCCTCCTCAATCAGCATTTGGGTACAGCACAGCCCCTGCACATCCTCAGGGATCAGCATTTGGGTACAGCACAGCCCCTGTGCCCCTCCTCAATCAGCATTTGGGTACAGCACAGCCCCTGCACATCCTCAGGGATCAGCATTCAAACACAGCACAGCCCCTGTGCCCCTCCTCAGGAGGCCATGCCAGGAGTGCTGCCCTGTGGTGGGTGTTGGATGATGTAAAATCCATCCTGTTCTGCAGTGCCCAGCTTTGGGGATTCCCACAGCACCTGCTTAGACAGAGCTGAAGTTTTACAAGCGCAGCTGAGCTGTTAAACAGCTGAACAGTTCTATTAGTACAGATTTTAGGAAAGGCTGTTGCTGAATTTTAAATACGACTTTTCCTTGGAAAATGTGGAGAAGAAAAAAAAGTGCTTTCCCTGGTATACAAGATGTGATGCATTTACTGCAGGTGCTCTGCTTGTAATCCCGCCTGGCCCATTCTGATGGAAAATCATTATGGTTTCTGATTTTTTTTGGCATTTTTGTCCATGCTTAAAGGAAGTGGTGCAGCAGGACTTAATGAAACACGCTGAAACGGTGTGCCCTGGACAGATTCTGAATTTGTACTTCTTAATGAATAAATAAAATAAATAAATGTATTTGTAATATTAAAAACTATAAGAATGACTATTTTTAGTAGTACATATTTGCACTAATTCCTATATTTGTACAATTCAAGATGTACAGCTGTTCTATAGTCCTGAGCTTAATATCACTTGGCTTCTGAAAAAAAAATTCTCAGCTGATAAAGATACTGATTGTTGTATTGATTCCCTAGAGCTACTCTCATTGAAACCAGTCCAGGGATACAGTTGACAGATATCACTGTAAACTCATCTGCGTGGGCCTAAATGTGCAGCAGAGCAGGAATCACAGGTACCTATCCCTCCTCTATTTTTACACATTTCCTCTTGCCTTGGAGAACTTTAGAAATAGAAGCTGCAGTTTCACTTGTCATATTTTGAAAGGGAACATCAGAGTGAGTGAAGAAAAAGGATTTTTCTGATCCAGATCCTGCCACTTCACCATTACAGAATGTAAAGATGTCCCAGTGTCACTGTGGAGCTGTCTGCACTCATCAGACACACTGGATTGACTTCTCCCCTCTTCTGCAGATTCAGCTCACCAAGGGGATTCAAAATCAGGGTGAGACAAAAGGAGAAAAGAGAGAGGAGGAACCAAGGCACCACCACATACCATCTCTGTCAGCAAAAGAGCCCAGTGACTCCAGTATTATTAAAACATGAATGCAGAGCACCCAGCAATGATGCAGGGCTCCAATGCCCTCTGATCCGAGCTCGAGCACTGCCCTAGCAGTAGATCCATGCAGCTCACACACTGCACCACAAACTGAATGTCAGGTATATTGCATTAAGAAAGAAAAAAACCACTTACAGAACACTGCTAAAGAGATAACTTCCTATCTGCTTTCTTCAAGATTCACCCTTCCTCTGATCACTTTTTACAAACTCTTGTTAAAATTTTCCTTTGCTTTTGAGAAAGATGAATTGTATTTGAAGCCACTGATAAATACACATAGAAATTGTAGTACATAGTCAGAGACAAGAATACACCTTGACATGAATTTATTAGCAATACAGAACTCTCATCACACCACTTACAATTCCATTTTCACCTGCCTAAGGGGATATTGGCATTAACGTTACTTACTGCTTATAAGCACTCACAGGCTGCAGGTAATCCTTATTATTTTCATTATTTCAACCCAATATTTCATTATTTCAATCTGATCCTACTTCATATGAAGAGTTTATGAAATCACATAGATTTAGATAGAAGCTGGGGATAGCTGAACTAGGACTATTTTATACTCATAATTTTTTTAACCCATAGTAATTTTTTAAACCATAATTTTATGCACTTGCTGGTGTGCTTGACCAAATACAAGAAAATAAAATCTGGGCATGCATAAACTAAAAAATGGCTGTATCTTCCTAAAAAAAACCCCAAAATCTCCAAAGCATTTTTCATCTGAATATTGTGAAGTCCTTTTACAAAAGCCTAATCATCCAATTTTCACAACTGGGAGAAGCAGTGATAAAGACAGGTTCATTTGCTGTTAAGTACATAAAATAGTTGAGACTAAACAGACTTGGTTTTGTTCTGCAAGATCAGAACAATCTTCCCTGTTCTAGAGGTCCTCCATGTACTACTATCTTTTGGCACAAAAGATTTCAGCTAAGACATCCTGGAGAAGCAGAACCCTTCCAGCACCATTAGAATCTGTATTGTTTTCTTTTGTCTTAAGTGAGACATCATTCAGCATGCATTCATTCACTTCTCCTGTGTTTATTAATTTCTTGCCCTGGTTCTATCCTTGTTACACTTAAATCCTTATGTCCCCCAGTCGTGGAATTGCCTACTTACTCCACAGTTTATTGGGTTTCACATTACATATATAATCCAATTATCTCTATCTTTATTTCCACTGCAGTGAGATAATGAATTTCAACACCTGGAAAGCAATTTTCATTTAGAATGGAGCTCACTGCAGTTGATGATCCAGTTCAAAACAGTGTCTGCTGGGGGGTGGGAGAGCCATAACAGAATGCATCATTATCCTATTAATGAGAAAGAAACTAAGCAGGTGTGCAAAACTCACTGGCCTTAAAAAGGGATATGCAATGAGTGACCACCAGGTGTAAAATCCTAGTGCACAGCACCAACTTCACCTATCCCAAAAGATGAAAGCAAACATGAGAAAGGTATCATTAGAAACCAGTATTTTAAAGTTGAATGACTGATAAGAATAGGTAGATGAATATTGAAGCCTAATTCAACCTGCTTAGAAAGTGATACCTGATAATAACTAAAGGACACCAATCATCTTACATAGGTTTTTCAGTTCAGTTCTTAGTCTTGAGTTATAGAAAAATACAGACATGTAATTGCTCCTCTAGCCTTTCTGAGAGGAAAAAAAAAAAGGAAATCTTATATCACAAGTTCAGACACTGCTATCCTTGAAACAGTCATTAAGGAACAGTTAAGTGAAATAACCAGTTTCAAAATGCCTTCCTCTTTGGCCTGATTTGCAAGACACAGTAGGTGACAAGCAGACTGTTAACAAGAGTCTCTATTCACGTGTGGTTTGCATTTCAGTACAAAACAGAAGTGCAGAAAAGCCATGAAGCCTAAGCTGTGACACATCTGTCCACATCTGCCCTGACAAGCCCTCCATGGCACCCCAGTCCCAGCTGGCTGTGCAGCCCTGCAGTGTCAGCCAGGCTTCACTCAGGAGCAGCCTCGTTAGTGAGGCAAGAGGCTGAGAGAGACCTGTTTGGGTTCACTTCATGTGCCAGGGATCAGGGGCTGAGCATGTTCCTTATTTTTTAAAGAGACTGTGAATTCCATCAAGAGAATTAAATGCTTTTCTTCTTTACCCTTTCAGGTCACCTCTTCTCTTGATTTTAGAAAAGATAGTCCAGGAACACCAGTCTGCTGCATTTCAATAAGAACACAGGTTTACTTATTTTCCCTGCCTTACTATAAGAGGCAGACAAGGTCCCTCATGCAGCATTTCTTCAAATGGCACTTTATCACAGGCCCTATGAGCACTTCACATCCAGTGCTTTCATTTGCCTCCCCACTCCATTTCCATATGTGGCTGTTGGGAATGTACATTTGGAAATAGCAGTGAGTGTACAGAGCACTTGTGTAAGCAACAGTCCAAGGTAAGCACAGTGACTTTTCTGGAGTAAGGCAAGGCCATGGGAAGAATGTTGGGTCTGCACTGAGGGGATGTGCATGGATACCATCAGAGAGGAGGATTTTCCTTTTCTGCACAAAAGAAATGCAGG